>JAKRZM010000307.1:279937-479661 GCA_036379175.1 Heliconius cydno galanthus
GTCCGTGACGTAGCGGATAAGCTCCAAGAGCGTCGTCTGAGATGGTTTGGCCACGTTACGCGCCGGCCTAAGAACTATGTCGGATGCAAGTGCCTTGCTATATCAGTTCCTGGAGTGAGACCTCCTGGACGCCCAAGGAAGCGCTGGCTGGATGTCGTGATGCAGGACATGAGAGCCAATGGTCTAACCACCGAGGACGCAAAAGACCGTGCAAAGTGGAGTAGGTTGAGTAGGAGGGCAGACCCTGGCAATAGCCGGGATTAATGCCAGGAGGAAAGGTCATGTGTAGACGAGATCGAACCCATAACCATAAAAATAGTATGACAATATTAGGAAATAATACATTTATATACAAACCAATTTATAGATCTTTTGTTTATACATTTTAATTATAAATACTTTTATTATACATGAGAGATACCGCGGCCTCTGATTATATTACTAAATATTTTTGTTGTCTTACAGACGAGCGCGGGAAATCCGAAACACCCAAACCCTCAACTGTTGCAAAACTCAATGAACCTCAAGTGATCTAAACCATTCAAAGATTCCATTCCATTCGGCGTACCCAGCATAGGGAACATTATTGAGATTCAAAAGGAAATATTATTTAGAACTAAAAATAAACCCTTTCCATTCTTACCAAATCTATCCTTAGCCAGTAAGTTCTCAGAGGCCGCAGAAGGCTTTCCAGGGCCTGCTTTGTTCACAGCTTTCACACGGAATTGGTATGTCTTACCCTCGATCAGGTCGGGGATACGAGCCTCAGTCTTAGTACCGGGTACCTAAAAAAAATTAATAATTATGGAAATATATTATTACATCTATTTGTTAATACGTGAAGCAAAAAAGTTGTACCCTTTTTGCACACAGCAGGATAGGCAATGGGAACCTAGTGTTAATACTACTATTTTGTAGGCAATGCGTGTTGAGTGGCGGAATTCAACGCCGTATTTTGCCTTGACACCAAACCAAAGAAAATTAATATATTAAATGTTTATTTTTTTCGAGTGGGAATCGAACCCATAACCTATCTCGTCTACAGTCACACTTCGTGCCTCTGCACCATGATTGGTCCCGGAGTAGATAAAATAGTAAAACAACCTATGTTCCTTACCTCAGCAGCCTTAACCCACTTTCCAGTATCTCTGTCCTTCTTCTCCACGATGTAAGCAGTGATGGGTGCACCACCATCGTTGGCAGGCTTCTCCCACTTGAGGTCCACATGGTCGGCCGACCAGTCTTTAAACTCAGGTTTACCGGGTGGATCGGGTTCACCTGTTATGAAGGTAATAGCAAATTTCATTTTAGAACAAGAAGAATAGATCTTACTAATATTGTCAATTTCCCATTGACAATATTAATTTGTAAGAATAGATGCTAGATAGCTACAATATATGTCAAGTTTTTGCAATAATTTTAAAAGACCGAAGCCGTTTTTATTTCGCTAGTAATTAATAAATGGATTTTAATATGAAATATATTAATAGATTTATTTATGTAGATTTGTTTTTTCAACTTTATATTATGTATATTACATAATATTCACGACTATTGAGGAAATATAATAAAACAACAACTCACCATACGGATTCTTCGCGGTCGTAGCAGTTTCCGTAACCAAAGGTTCACTTTCACCTTCAGGATTGACCGCTTTCACTCTGAACATGTAATCCTTGCCCTCGTTCAGCCCTGTGACGTCAGCCTCGGGTACCTTTGTAGTGCAAACTGGCACCCATCTCCCTGAATCCGTGTCCATGCGCTCTACGACGTAGCTCTCTACAGGTTCACCACCATCGTCCTCTGGAGGTTCCCATTTTAGTTTGCAGCCGTCCGCTTTCACATCGGATACCTGTATACGAGTAATAAAGTTTGGATATAATTGTATTGATTACTAGTACTATGTCAGAAATATTAAATATGCCATTTCCTCGAGTGGGAATCGAACCCACAACCTATTGTGTTTACAGTTGCACCCTTTTGTTCCTGCGGCATGAACATTACAAACAATTTATTTTAATATAATCCCAAATACTATTGCGTTACTATTAGAAGTAGAACTGGAAAAAGGCGAAATTTTGAAAAAAATCGATAATTTAGCAAGCAAAATTGACATGAAAAGCTTCATGCTGTATCCCGCACACAGCAGGGTAGGAAGAGGGAACCTAGTGTTAAGACATTCCGTTCCCCATTTTCTGCCGAATTCTGGAGGCATTGCGTGTTGAGTGGCAGAACTCAACGCCGCACTTTGCCTCGACACCAGAGCGAAGAAATGGAAATATAAACGTAAATAAATATTTCAGTTCCTCGAGTGGGGATCGAACCCACAACCGTCGCGTTACAGTCATACCCTTGTGATGCTGCGCTACGACGGTCAAAATTAGTAGAATCTACTATATTTGGACTAACAAATGTAGAATAACAAAAAATGCTAGATAAAATATATTTTTTTATAAAATATATAACATGACTATTCAATAAAAATAGGACATTAAAACAATGCCTACCTTCAAAGGACCCTTTGGTTTGGATGGTTTGCTCACAACCGTAATCTCAATTTCTACTGAATCAGTACCAGAATCATTCTTAGCAGTAACCACATATTTTCCACCATCTTCTCTCGTCAATTTTTGCAGAGAGAACGAAGTATGATAGTCTACATTCTCTATCTTCAATCTCTCCGTACTCTTGAGTGTTTGATCCTTGAAAGTCCATGTGATCGTCGGTTCTGGTTCACCCTTGATGTCGGCTTCAAGTTTAAGTGTTTGTCCGACCTTGATTTTGCGACTTTGTAGAAGTTTTCGATCGATCTTGGGGGCCACTAAAAAAAAATGAAATAATAAAAACAGGCAACAAAATAAATATGAATAATATTAACCGTTGTACAGTGTTATAAGCGCGAGGGTTTTGAGCTCGACTCCCATTCTGAAGAATGAATTAGTTTAATTTCCATGTTCTGGTAACTAGATAATAAGCGCCGTTGCGTTCCGGCACTCAGCAAGTTGGTGTTGAAAAAATTTTTTTTTCTTATTTCTACGTAGTTAAATAAATTGCAACATTTCTCAAAACTAAACGAAATAAATAAAAAAAATCTTATATAAAGACAATATACATTTTACAATACTTACAGAATCTAGGCTTAGCGGTAACAGACTTGCTAGGTTCCGAGGGCTCACCCTGTCCCGCCTTGTTAATAGCAATTACCCTGAATTGGTATTCATGACCCTCCTCCACATCGGTCACGTGACCGGTGGGACGTTCTCCGGATGTACGGAGACAATCTACCCATTTCCTGATTAAATAAAAATTTTATTTGTTAATTATTTCATAAAACAAACCTTTCATTTCATATGTTACGTTATCGGTAATAACAGTTTCATGTTTATATGTATTGTTTTGAATAAAATATTTTTTAATTATGTTATATAAATAAATACAAGAATAACTCAATATATTTATTATTTCTATATTTTTGTAAGTCACAAGTAATTCCAAACAATTCATAACAGTCATCTAACTAAACAAAACACTACCTCTCTCCCTTCTCCCTCTTCTGCACAATATATCCAGTGATGGGAGCGCCGCCATCTTCCTTCGGCGGTGACCATTCCAAGTCGACAAAGTCCTTGTCCCAGTTGCGTGGTTCTGGACGACCGGGCTTACCTGGTTCATCTGTAATGTGGATAAATTAGAATAATATTATTGATTATTGACATTTTGTTATGTAAACTAATTATCGTACAAGTTTTTTTATACAAGGTTCTGTAAACTTATTATTTAATAAGACAAAAAAAAAACCTTATTATAAATACTTTTATACAATGGATACGGGTTAGATACCCATGACGAAAATTGGTCAAAAACTGAGGAACTCAGTATCTTAACACAAGGTCTTTTCTCCCTACTCAGATACATATACAAATATAAAAACACTTCGCTAAAAAAATGTAAATAATAAAAAAGTTAATTACCAAACGGATTCTTAGCAATGATTGGTTTCTCCGTTTCTAATTCCTCCGACTCGCCTTCTTTATTCACTGCTTTCACTCTAAACTTGTAGGGTTTGCCCTCTTGTAGGCCTGTTACGTTTGCTTTAGTGTCCTTCGCTGTACCGCATGGGATCCATTGGCCTGTAAGATAGAAGATTATAGTTGTAATATTCGTATTCATTTTTAGTATTTTTAACGTGTTAGGGCTTTTAAAAACTATAAAAATTTGGATGTAGCGGGAACTGCAGCTGTAACTCAAACCCGCTTCTCTTGGAAACCGTTAAAGCGCTCGGAATACTAAGCCATACATTTCTTTTGCTATCAAACTACGTTGAAATTCTTATACGATTTATTTAACATATCTGTATGGAGATTTTTACAA
Source organism: Heliconius cydno galanthus (assembly GCA_036379175.1). Taxonomy (NCBI): domain Eukaryota; kingdom Metazoa; phylum Arthropoda; class Insecta; order Lepidoptera; family Nymphalidae; genus Heliconius; species Heliconius cydno. The sequence continues at coordinate 284,309 of JAKRZM010000307.1, forward strand.
ATTTCCGCTCCCCACTGATTATTGCTAAGAATGACAATTTAAACTATCATTAGTTTTGTAGACTATATATTATGAAAATTGGCAATCGTAGCGTCCATCTTCACGTAACGAATAAGGCTTCGGCTCCATGTAAAATGTAAGTTTATAATATTTGTCTTAATCCTCAGTAAGCACCAATGAATCCCGCTAATAATTGTAGAGAGAAGAGTAACATATCACTCTACAGTTTTTTTATTTGCTCAGATAAAAAGACCTACGCAATATACAGTTACTAATAAAAAATATGAAAAAGAAACATTTTACTTTATCCTACATATTTTATGAAAAACGTCTTAGCTATATAATATTTTGACATTTTTATAATGATTTTTATTATCTAAATATATATAAAAGGACTTGTCCTCACTGACTGAGGTAAGACGCTCGCACAGCCGTAACCGCTGTGCGTAGAAACGTGATATTTGGACAGATGTTTTCTTTCGTTATCTGGACATCCACTAAGAAGGGATTTTGAAAAATTTTAATCCTAAAGGGGTGAAATAGGAGTTTAAAGTTTGTATGGAAAAAAAATTAAATCGGCATCGATTTTTATAAAATTTGAAATTTAGATTTATAAAAGTATTTAATTGAACACGTATTTTATCGTTTTCTAGAATTCTCCCACTAAGAGTGCAAATAAGGGGTTGAAAGTTTGTATGGAAAAATCTTTAAATGGCCACCGATTTTTATAAAATTTAAAACTTAGATTCTTAAAAGTATTTAATTGAACATGTATTTCATGGTTTTCTAGAATTGACCCCCTAAGGGCGCAAATAAGAGGTTGAAAGTTTTTATGGAAAAAAATTTAAATCGCCTAGTGAGCTAGCGAAGCTGCGCGCGTCCGCTAGTCGTTTATAAGTAGACCAATCCACTTACCAGTTAATGGGTCAAGTTTCTCAATTTCATAATATTCAATTGGAGATCCACCATCGTCTTCTGGTTTCTGCCAAGATAGAGTACAGCTGTTTTTGGTTACATCTGCTACGTCCAATGGACCCTTGGGCCTGGATGGTTTGCCTAGAAAATAAATTAATAAAAAATCATGGTTCGATACACTCTTACTATGGCCAGCGTGTTTATTTAAAATCGATAAGTATTGATCACACTCATGAATATACTTTTATTAAATATGTGAATAAATTTTACATTTTTAAATATAAATTATTATAAAAAAGATACATTTAACTTATCACACTTATCATTAGCTACCGAATATATAATAAAAAATATACATTACAACCAATTTACACTCAAGTTGTACAGCTTAAGTTGTGTTTCAATAAGTATTTTCTGATCACCTTAATAACCGATTTACAATTAATTGATATTAATTAACTGTTTATACATTTTTACTCTACTTTTTAAACGACAGTCAATTTCAAAACAAAACAACACAAATTCAAAATTGAGTAATTGTAAATGAAAAAAATCTTACCAACAACAATAATTTCAACTTCAGCTTCATCTTCACCAACTTCATTCTTAGCTTTGATCACGTATTTGCCACTATTAGCACGTTTGCACTTGGTCATCAAGAACTTAGTGTTATAGTCCACGTTAATGATCTCCAGGTTTTCCCTGTTCACCAGTTCTTGACCTTGGAAGTGCCAAGTGACTTTGGCAGGTGGCTCTCCGAAGACCTTCACATCCAAGGATACGGGGAGACCAGCTTTGACAGTAATCAAGTTGAGGTTTGTACGGTCGATTCTTGGTTTCACTGTTGGGAAATAGTAAGTGTTGATAAAAACATGTACAAATGTTTAGGAAGGGAATACTATAAATATTTTTACGATTATTGATTTTTTTAAATTTCATTAGATTATAAAAAAATATTTATATAAATTTGCGTTATATGTTCGTAGTAATTTCGGCATATTTAAAAAAAATGTTAAAGAATGTAGACTAAAAATAAAAAAGATCTGTAGGACATCGGAAATCCCCACTTATTACAACAAAACCAAGCATACTTACAGAATCTAGGCTTAGCAGTATGCCAGTTGGTGTTCTCTGACGGCTCGGACTGTCCTGCCTTGTTCAGGGCGCGTACTCTGAATTGGTACTGGTTACCTTCCTCCAGTTTTGGCACTGTGCCTTGGCATACATTGCCGTGGATTTCTGCGGCCTGATGGACGATGTATTTATTTTTTTATATATTAACAAAAAATACATAAAATTTCTAATCTAGCCAACTAGTTAAATTTAATTTAAGTATGCTATATGGTAATTTTCCAACAATTGTTAGACTACTTTTACAAGACATTTATTTTTCTTTAGTTGACTTAAAATAACTTAATACTGCTTAAAAATTAAGAAATTGCATATATAATTATATATTATTCCAAGAACAACAAATTAAAAAATACAACACAAACACCTAAATAAAAAAGATAACCAAAAAATACAATACTAACTTTAACAAATTCGCCTCTATCCCTATCCATGACTTCAATAATATATCCAGTGATTGGCGCCCCATTGTCCCTTATAGGGGGTTCCCACTTCAATTTGGCTGACTTCTCATCCCAGTCCACGATGTCGGGCAGACCAGGTGGCGCTGGCACATCGTATGGGTTCTTGGCTAAGATACCATGGTCCGTGTCCAAGGGTTCGGATTCGCCCTCCTCGTTTAATGCCTTTACGCGGAATTGGTATGTGCGTCCTGGTTCTAAACCTGGAATTGTGAATAGGTATTGTATTAGTGAAAAAAGTAGTGGGAAATCCAATGAAAAATGTGAACTCAATTAAGTATGGTATGTGTCATTTTTTGGAAATGTTGGATTTCTGATTTCAAATAGTAATCGAGGATTAGTTAACATTGGTTTCTTTTCCCATTTTTTAAACAGAAAATGGACTTAATATATCAAAAAGTTCTCCCTTTATTTAAAAGGGTTAAATACTACGGTATATAAAAATAAAAAGGTGTGAATCTTAAGATATACAATATTCTATGTAAGATTATTATAATGATAAATGAATTAAATTATTTGTGATTTATTCGAAAATCTACATTAATAAATTATGGTATTTTTTGTGGGCTCTTCTTAGCACCACTGCTTTTCATGCCAGTGCTGTAGGACTGACACTACTGACATTTTTTAAATATTAACTTCTTTATTGAAAAGTGCTTTTAACGTCCAAATTGAATAAAGAATATTTAGATTAACGATGACTTCTTACGGTATATCTCATAAATAATTACCAGTAACAGTGGCCTCAGTGACGTCCGGCTCAATAGTACCAGCGGGACTCCATTTGCCAGTGGCAGTGTCCATTTTCTCCACAATATAAGCACTGAGTGGTAAACCACCAGTGTGTTTTGGTTTATTCCATGACAGTTTTACGTGTTCCGCATGCACGTCGGACACTTCCAATGGACCTTCTGGTTTGCCTGGTTTGTCTATGGATGATTTTTTTTATTAATTAGATTATTAAATATTTTTATACCACTTAAACATATTATATTTATATTGATATATTATGTTTAATAGTACTTATTCAGAATTCTTTCCTAAGTGTGGAATGACACTTTAAAAATGTGAAAAATATGTTTAATAGGTTGTAGACCTGTCTGTAAAGGCGAATTGGAGAGAAAATTACTTTATTAGCCCAAAATGTTTCGAAAATTGAGCAGTATGTGAGGAATAGTGTTTTAAGACTAAGTAACTTCTGTCCACAATGCTATATGTCATTTCAAATACTAGGTATACTAAGTCCCACATTGATATAACAAGTCACAGACTATTTTCTTATTTTTGCTTAAATAAATAATAAATAATTTAAAAATCTTCATACAACAAAACAACAAACTGACCTAGAACAGTAATTTCAACTGTAGCTTCATCTGCACCGGAATCGTTCTCAGCCTTAAGAGTGTAGATGCCGGTGTTTTTCCACGAGGACTCAAAGATCTGAAGGCGAGTGTTGTAGTCCTCGTTCTCGAGTTTAACTCCAGGTGCGTTTTCTATAACCTAGTAGGAATTAATTTTTATAATTATATGAATTTATCTTAATATTTGTAATTAAAAATAGTTGGCTCTGATCGAGCAAAAAAGTTTATTTCTCTCAGCTTGGTTATATTCGTCTATTTTTAACATATAAACAGTACCTTGTTAGCAAACGTCCATGTCTTGGTCGGTGGAGGTTCACCCTTGATGTCGACATCTAACTTGATAGTTGTACCGGCGCGAACTCGTACCGCCACCATCTTGTCACGATTGATGTGAGGTTTCACTAAAATAATAAATAAATTATTAAATAGAAAATTGATTGAAACTGTTAATAAGTAAATCAAATTTATTACATCCCTTAGGTGGTATACATTAAATAAAAATGTATATATCCCCTTCGTGGTATATGAGGTAATTTACACTAATCATAAGCTGTAAATCTCATAAAGAAGTACATCTTTGCAAAATCTAATTTAAAAGAACAATATTTTCACAATTTATGTAAATATTTTGTATAATTTGGCTATCTTATAACAATTAGTGTCAGCAACGAAGCCGCGATTGGGTCGCTGGTAATATACATAAAAAAATGAATAGACTTACAGAATCTAGCCTTAGCTACATGTGGTTGTGTAGCATCCCCGGGTTCGCCGGGGCCCGCCTTGTTGACCGCCCGCACTCTAAACTGGTAGGTGTTGCCTTCTTTTAGATCTGGTACTCGGGCTTTGCATTCTGGCGTCTGTTGGGAAGACATTAGATTTTTTATTATTATTATAATTAATCACGCTGTATCTCGCATATGCTATATTCAGTGGGGTGAGGGAAAATAGTTTTAAGACAATCTGTCCCCCAATCACCGCCCAATTATATGAAAGATTTTGTCGAGTGTCGGAACAAAATGCGACGCACTTCGCGTGTTACAAGAATAAAGAAATTAAAATTAAATTAAATGTATCATAGTTATTTTAAACCACTATAATATTATACTAACACTAACACTCAAGCTAAAATCAAACTCCATACATTTTTTTACAAACAGCAGTATAGAAATCTAGTGTTTGGACTATCCATTCTGCACAAATTGTCGCGATATTCCGTGAGTGGCAGGCCTCAATCAACACAGGCCTCAATCAAAACAGGCCTTTCCTGTTTCCAGGGCGAGGAAATAGCAATAATATTAATAAATTATTCCCCTGAGCAGGAATCATACCAAATACCGTCACATTTACTACATCCTCGACACAAATAAGAGTGCATTTAACATACCGTAGTAACTAGCGCCTCTTGCCAGTGGCCATACTTCTCCTTCTTCTCAATAATGTATCCAGTGATGGGTGCACCGCCGTTGTTCTTAGGTGCCTCCCACTTCAAATCAACGCGGTCCACGTCCCAGTCCTCTAGCGTGGGTACTGATGGCTTACCAGGTATATCTGGGAGGGAGAAATGATAAATAATCATCATACTAGTACTAATGAAAGTGTCAGTTTACATGGATATGACAAGGATGTACCAACTACTGTTTAAGGCAGTTAAAACTTGTCTTTCTACAAACTAATTTTAAAAAAGTTTTTAGAAAGTTTTTAAAATATTAAAAATAAAAGAACATTTTTGTCTATCGCATTATTAGGCTTGCGCCACTGCACCACGACAGTTTCATAACCAAAAAAATAATAAAAGTACCCACCATAAGGATTCTTAGCGACAATAGAGTGATCAGTTTTCAAAGGCTCTGACTCGCCCTCATCGTTGACGGCCTTCACCCTGAACTCGTACTCCTCGCCTTCTTGCAGACCTTTGATTTCCATTTCCGTATCGTCAGTTTTACCCACTGGCACCCATCGGCCAGTTGCTTTATTTAATTTCTCTACTACGTATCCTGTTACTGGTTTACCTGGAATTTTAAATACATAATTAGTTTTCAACAATTATGATGTCTTGAAATTTAATAGAATATGAAAAACGGCGTATTTTAATATTAGGCCGTAAAAATATGAACGAAACAAATACGAACGAAAACAGTACCAATATATAATGTTCAAATAAAATAGCATGTTTGTAATACTATAAAATAATATTATTTTGGTAACATAAAAAAAAATAACCGAAAAATCTTAAGATTCTTTTTTTATTACATATCTGGTTCCCTGTGCCTACACTGATTTTTCTTTTTATATCTGGAGATAATTATTACATTTTAGTCCTCAGTTCCATTGGGTATATTTATATATATAATATATTTATAGCATGGGTGGTATAAATATGCCATCAGATTAAACATAATTTATTGGTTAATTTTGCATATATTTAGCAAATAAAATAATTGAATCAATATATATTAAACATGTTTTATATATTATATCAATCTTTTTACTAAGTAACAAAACCCACCGCCATCATCCTCAGGTTTCTTCCAGGCCAGCTTGCAGCCATTCTTGGTGACATCAGTGACCTTCAAAGGACCTCCAGGCTTGCTCGGCGAGGAGAGCACAGTAATCTCAACCTCCGCCTCGTCTTTGCCGTGCTCGTTGGTCGCAAGAATACGGTAAGTGCCTGTCATGGCGCGGATTGCCTCCTTAATATCGAGTTTTGTGTTGTAATCCACGTTGATTACGTTTTCTGTGACCTGGTGGTTATTATATATTTAATTAGGTATTATTATATATTTAAGATATTAACTAAATGAATTAAGATTTATTTGTTAACTTAATAAAAAAATAAGAAAAACATTAAAAATAGTATCAAAAAATATTTCCTACCTCTTTCTCCTCGTTCTTCCACTTGCGGAACCATTGCACTTTGGGTGCAGGTTCGCCTTTCACATTGACATCAAAGAATATCGCTTTACCAGCCCTCACTGCTAACGCCTTGAGGTTCGTACGGTCGATACGTGGTTTTACTGATAATGAAAAAATGGAATGTATTATAATAAAATTAACAAATTAATTAATGAAGTTGTTATGATAGTCTTTTTATCATGTTTTTGAAGAAAGTAAAAGAAAACTCATTTTTTAAAATAATAATAAACATTCTGTTTTGTAATGGTTTAAGTCAAGTCTTAAGTAACAAAAAAGCAGTAATTAAGAAGCACTAACAAAAAGTACATAACCATCTTTTCTAAGCGGTCGAATAAGAAAAGGAAACAATCTAATATTGTATAGGTTATTTTTGCTTATTATTTTTCTTTTAGAAACGTATTTGAAGCACAGTAAAGAAATATATAAAAAACAATAATAAATAAGATAAAATAAAATAATATCATATTTGACTCAGCAATAAATGAGTTTACCCATTACATAACAAAAATAACATTGCAAAAAAATGCCATACTTACATGCTTTATGTCTAATAGTAGTCATCTTAGTAGGCTCAGAGGCCTCAGATGGTCCAGCCTTGTTGACAGCGATCACGCGGAATTCGTATTCGCTACCCTCAGGCAGTCCATCCACTTTGCCGCTGGTTGCATTTCCAGGCACCTAAAATGGAATAATAAACATTTAATTAACATCTTTTAAAATGCACATAGCAGTGCACGCAATAGGTGAGATCTTGAGTTAAGATACTCCGCTCCCACAAAGACACTTTCGTTCCTCACTTTTTCACATTAATATTAGACGACAGAATCCAATAACAACTACTCTCACGCTATGTTAATAATATTTTCAGAATAACAAATACAATAAACAATAGGCCAACATTGTATGACAGAGTTCCTAACACAAAATTATCTCTGACTCGCTATATGCATCACCAAGTCAAACAAATTGATAAAATACCTCAGCAGCATTCTCCCAATCTCCGCCTTTAGGTCTTTTCTGTATAATGTATTTCTGTATGGGGGCTCCGCCATCAGACTTGGGCGGTTCCCATTTGATGGTGGCACTTTGGTTGTCGTGGTCCGCCACTTCAACACTCCCCGGTTTGTCTGCAACGTCTAAAAGGGAAAACATATAATTATCCTTTTAAATTCATCTTATCTTATTATATATTAAGTAAATTATTGTAAAGTAAATTAAAAAATATAAAGTATTGTAAAAGCCGTAATTGAGTTACTCAATTATGGTTTAACCAAATCCTTTCCTAACGAAATTACGAAACGTGTTGAGCATGTAAAATAGCAAACATTACAACCTTCTTTATGTCTTTTAATTACCCTGATTTTAATATTAAAATGTGATATTATATAAATTATAATATTAAAATCTTACTAAGTCAACTTACCGAATGGATTCTTGGCAAGTATAGCCTTCTCAGTTTCCAAAGGCTCAGAGTCTCCCTCGTCGTTGACTGCTGTCACCCTGAACTTGTACTGGTGACCTGGTTCCAGGCCAGTCACCTCCATTTCCAAGGGTTTCTTGTCGCCGGCAACTCTGAAAATAGATTAGGTGAAGGATTTTTAAGTTTTAATATGTATACATTTTTTTGTGTAATGTGTATACATTTTTGTGTGTGTTTTGTGTTGTGCTTTTTACACAATATTTTTATATAACATTTTATACTACCAAATAAATAATAAGCAATTTGTTTAAATACCAATATTAATTTCATGACTACTATGAAACTACTGCCCTGATTCTTTTAGGATAATATATTCCCCAAGCTGCAAAAACTGTGAGTACTTTGTATTGAGTGTGGTACTTTGTATTGAATAAAATTAATGGTAGTTTCATTATTGATATAGAGTAACACAAGCCACCTTTTCAAAGTACTGTTTTCTAAGCCAAACTATTTAATGAATCAAAATGTTGCTTAAGAAAATACACTTTTTCTGATCTACATACATATATGAAATGCATAAATATTTATAAAATGAAACATTTAAACAATATTTTTAGGTACAAAAACTTATTTTACAATTTTTCATTAAATATATATTAAGCATGATAAAAAATAAGTTAGTTACCTGCCAACGCGGACCCACTTGCCAGTAGCAAGGTCCATCTTTTCAAGTTCGTACTCCTTGACTGGAGAACCACCATCATCCTCAGGTTTCTCCCACCTGACCTTACAACCTTCTGCGTGGATGTCTGTGACTTCCAAAGGTCCTAATAAGAAAGGAATATAAATAATTTCATAAATATTCGAGAAATAAAAAAGACAAAATTGAATTTATGGTGAAATTACTTTGTTGTAAGTCCATCATATTTTTTATTACATAATTGTACTAGGCGTTGGTCCAAATTTAAAAATCCAATGTCAAACGGCCAAAATAAGAAAAATACAGATTTTTTAACAAAAATATAACTTAATACAACATCTGAAATTAACCAAAAACAAATATTACCCTTAGGTGAGCTAGGTTTGCTAAGAACTGTGAGTTCAACAGTTTCTTCATCGAAACCATTGCAATTTTCCGCTCTAAGTGTATATTTGCCGGTGTCGCGACGTACAGCGTTCACGATGGTGAAGTCAGTGTGGTAGTCCACGTTCTCGATCTTAATACGTTCTGTGTTCACCAGTTTCACGTTCTCACGCCATGACCTATGGGAGTAAAATGAAGTAAATGAAAGTTAGTAGAAGTTATATAGGATTACAATTGTTTTCGTGTCTCAAAGGCTAACTTTTAATCATACATCATCATCAAGCTTGATGTTAAACTTTATAATGAAGATTGCGATGACACCCTTGTTTCTAAGATTCATAGATTGTGCTATAATAATAGATTCACGACAGATACATTACAGTACAATTGTAATTTGTAACTAATACAATTCAAAATACGTTTTTATTAAACTAGAGTTGATATTTATAAAGTTTTCTGAGGGGGACGGCGCGTACGCAGTCCCCACTACCAAAAATTACGCGTCCGAGTTATCCGCATTAGGGATAATCGCAGAGGTCAACCCGACCGCAGTGCAATGGAAGGGCCTCGCTCTGGGGGAACCGCCTTCTTGATCACGGTGTCCCCTACGCCAGGTAAGTATGCTTTGCTCCCAGAAAATTTTGATGGTCATGTTTCTCTTGAAAATCGTGCCAGCGCGATTCAGAAGCAGCGAATAAATAGACAGAGCCATCTTTCGTCGTCATCATAATAAATAGTAATACTCTATATTATCATAATATTTGTTTTCTAATTGACTTGAGGGAAATAAAATGTTTGCAAATTAAAACATTGTTTTTTTTCAAAATTTATATACCTTTCTTGAGATTATAATATATATATATATATGTATATATATTGTAATATACATCCTAATAAATATTGAGAAAAATAAAAAAAGCCATCTGGTGAGCTATATCTGTACTATGTCGACCAGAGACATGAGACCAGATGTCGCCATCTTGTATGTGATCTTACAGTTTCACAACCTTTTATTTAATAATTAACTAATGGTAATATAACTATAATAATTCCAACATTATTTTTTTAAAACATATTATAAAAGATTAGATTCATTATTAATATTTATAAATTATGTACTTGAAATATACTTTCTATAGATTTAATGACACAACTGTAGAATGATGTTATAGACAATTTTTGTTTATTATTTTAAATTATTCTATAAATACTTTGGAAATTTAAATATTTTTGTAAATGTGTATTATTAACAATAAAGTCCTAAAATGTTATCACATCAAAATAAAATTGCTAAAGAAATTATGTACCCTAAAAGATGTAAAGACATGTAAAGGTAACTTATATTTCTGTAGAGATGGAAATATTATGAAATTATATTTAAAAGTCATAAAGACTGCAAAAAATTTCAGCATCAAGTTTCACACAGCTACATAAAGAACTCTACCACAAAAAGCTCTAAAAAGTAAACAAACGGCTATAGAAGAGAGTCATCTTCAAATGGTTGAACATATCTTGAATCATGGCAAGATGACTTAAAAGATATGTAAAAGATAACTTAATCAAGTGTCTTTACACACTGAAGATTTTGCGAAATAGATTATTATTATATAACAACTGTTTCTATCACGACCTAATAAGGGGGAATTTGTGTAATTTTTTTATCAAATGCATTAATTATTATTTTTATTTTTTCTCTTAATGTTGTACTTTATAAAAAACACTTATAAAATAAATATATAACATATTATATAAGTAAAAAAAATATTATATAATAAATTATTATATAACACTTCTATATAAATATCTCACCAAGTGCACTCCGGTGGTGGTTCTCCAATGACATCAACAGACCATTTGTGAGTGCGACCCGCTTTAATGATCACTGATTTGAACGTTAAACGCTCAATTCTTGGTTTCACTGTTAAAAGTCATATTACATTATATAGACACAATGATAATATTATAATTGTTATTATCATAAAATTAAATTAAAAACTTATTAAATACATAGCATAAATTAAACACTGAGTTCACAATAAGTATTGTATTAGCTAGGTAGCTTAACATGAACTAAACTTGTCATGCATAATTACAGCTTACCCACTTGAATTCACTTATTACTTAACAAAGCAAATAAGTACCTTCTACTTTATATATGGCAACAATGAAGACCAGTCATAGTACAGGGGCAAAAGCAAGTGTTGAATGTAAGCACAACAGGTTATGAGTTCGATTCCCATTGGAGGAAATGAAATATTAATTTTGCTTTGGTAACGAGGTAAAGCACAGCACTGAGTTGCCTCCAGAATTTGGTCAAAAGTGATCAGTGGACTAAGTTAAAAAAAACATTTTTTTTTACTATTTTGATAAGATTTTTTCTAAATAAAAATAAAATCAGTTCTACTCACAGTTTCTATGCTTGCAAAGGTGGTTGGCAGTGGGTTCTGAAGCATCACCCACGCCTGCCTTATTGTAGGCTCGGACACGGAACTGGTAGATCATTTTCTCTTTCAAGCCTTCAACTTTGGCTTCAGTTTTGATGTCTTCTGTCTTTTTGACCTGTATTAAAAAATACAATACTTTATTTGATACTTTCCCATTATACAATGACACAGTTTGATCTTTTTTAGCTTTGTCCATTTAGCATAGGAGGGCAGAGGGGACCTACTATACTAAGACACTCTGTCTCCTACTTCCACCCAATTTTAAAGGTGACAATCAAACATTCCCCACTTTTACAGTCAAAAAATTTCCCACCGTGGCCTCAAAAAATATATGTAAATAAAAATCATTACCTCAATCCAGTCAGCAGTAAATTTGTCCTTCATCTCAACAACATATCCAAGGACTGGTCGTCCACCATTATCAGTTGGTGGTTCCCATTGTAGTGTAACCGACATGTTGTCATAGTCAATAATATTAGGTTTGCTGGGTGCCTTTGGAGGATCTGTAAAATATTATATTATTTGTAAACAAATAATAGATTAAACAATTACTGGAGAATAAAATTACATTAATATATATATTTATAATTAAAATACCAGCCAAGGCCAAATATAACAATAGTATGGTAGCATCTAATAAATACACCAAAAGATGCTCATGTATATCTTTTTAAAAGCACTCTGATAAATATATCTGAATAAAAAAATAGACAATTTTAAATAGTAGGTAAGTTCAATTAGCAATAATTTCTTACTGGTTCTTTACTACTTTACTTTTGAAATAAGTTTAATATCATTTTTACATATTACTTGCGTTAGTACTTTTAATTAAAGTCGCTTTGTTGTTTTGTTTTTTAAAAAATAATATTATTAACACCTAATTTCGTTACGATTTTCTTTATCCGTAATAATAAAATGTTCACCTGTGTAACTAAAGTAGCACTGGTTCTATAACTAATTATTGTAGCCATTGTAAATTAGGAATTTAAAAACAAAAAAATCGTTTTAAATTTCGCTCTCAACAAGAGAAGCCGGCGCCCGGCTACCGCCAATGACATTAATGACATTTGACATATGACAATGACAATGACAAAAAAAACCACATTCCTTTACACGTTTGTTTTCTCGAAACGCCATATATCAAGAATTCAATTCACGTTTGTTTTAGACAGTTAATAATTTAAAATATAATTTTCTATATTTTCTTCATTTAAAATATAAAACTAAACAAAATCTTTACCATAAGGATTCTTAGCAACAATAAATCCATCAGTTTCCAAAGGTTCAGATTCGCCTTCCTTGTTCACGGCGCGTACTCTAAACTTGTATTTGTGATTTGGTGTGAGTCCCTTCACTGTAAATTCAGTGGGCTCGGGACCGCATTCGCCGCATGGCACCCAGTTACCAGTGTCCTTATATATAAAAAAAAATATTTTCAATAATTCGCAATAATAATATAGTAGAAACGTGACTGACATACAATTTGCGAGACTTAAACCTGTTTAGGGCAACCAAAAATGCACCAGGCCAGAGGCCAGTCATGGCACAGGGGCATCATGCAAATGCATCTTAAATATTTTATGTATTTATTTTTACTTTCAAAAAGAATTTATTTTTGTGTTGGTACCTTATTTGAGTTATATTTTGTAAATAAAATTTTGGTGCAAAGTAAGGATTTTATGAAATGCTAATTTTATATATTTTATAAATGCTATTACGATTATCATGTTTCAACGATCACTTTACTTTTCCATTCAAAAAGAAGAACTTATAGAATGTTATAATTATAAAATTTCATATTATGCAATTTTCAATAAGTACATACCATGTCCATCTTTTCAAGTGTGTATCCAGTGATATCAGATCCTTGCCAGTCGTCTGGTTTCTTCCATTTGACTGTTGCCTTCTCAGCTCGAATTTCCGCGACTTCGATGGGACCATTTGGTCTGTTAGGTTTGTCTAAAAATGGTATAATTTATTATTTATCATCATTCTAAACTATCAGACATTTGGAAATATTGGGAATGTTCATAACGTTGTGTATATTACCTAGTACGACCACATCAGCGATGCTCTCACAAGTGCCGGAAGAGTTTGTAAGTATCAGTTTATATTTTCCACTGTCAACTCTGATGGTTCTTCGCACCGTGAGAACAGTGTTCCTTTCGTATTTATCAATCGTGATACGGTCGCCATCGTCACGAATTTCCTATATCAATTAAATATATCAGAATAACATTTTATTAAAGATCGTCATTGTCATATCTTGATGGAATGTATGAATACCAACCGAAATATATCAGACATTTTTTTATGAACATTTCCATTATAGTATCTAATATTTTTTTACGTAAATAATTTGTTAAAGAAACGGTAGTTCATTATTTTCCATCAAGAAACGAAAGAGCAGTTGCACAACATCGAATGTTTAGTGAGCATACATTGATTCCTGTTAGAATATGTGGTGGCAGTTTCGTTGTTTCATAACACTGCCTTGTGGAGTTATATACTTTTTGGTGCTTCCTATGAAGACCATATCCCAAAGTCGTGAATTATATAGTGAATTGAGACAGTGTAACATTTAGATTCATTACCATAATAATATACATATATACGATGCATTCAAACGAGGTAACATAAAATATGTGTAAGAAATACTTAATGTGGTCAACATATAATAAACGATGTAACCTTCATGCGTGTGTACTGTAGGTAAAACAGTAATGACATTTCATAGTGTAGGTTTTGTATGTAAGTATATCTCGCCCTAATGCATCCTCTTAATTTAGATAAACATATTAAAGACATCGAAAGCTTTTACATTGTATCAACAATGTATATTATCGCAACCACTGATGCGATAATTATTAATGCGACAATGCTTAACAAATTTATTGGCATCGGTTTATATAGTGAATTGATTAAAACAATTTTATTTCAAGTACTAAAATTGGCAACTCCTTTTAGTGAAGTCATATCTTGCCCGGTCAGTTTAATATAGGATCTGATCGTACAGTTAATTTTTCATGATGCCAGTAATATATGTTAAACATGTTAAGGCGACAATGTATTCTTGTGTAGTTTTGTTAGCACATAAGTGTAATACAGAGTGAATTGTAAGAGTAATTTTGTTTTAGAACATTCTGACAACATTTATTTTCACCCATCTAACCTTCTCCGTGTACGCCTTTCCACGTTTCTTTTTCGGACAAAATAAAATATATTAATAAGTGATACTTAAAAAGGTTTATATTAAAAAAATTTGGAAGATGTGACTGTTCAATGTAAAACATTTTAAAAGATATGCCTTAATATATGCAAAACGTAAAATTATTTCAATATGGGCTGTGTAGAGTCCTGGAGAAGATCATATTATTTATTAAATAAAATTAAATTTAAGAGAATTTACCTCTTCCCCTTGAAGCCATTTGACTTCAGGTTCAGGTTCTCCACCATACTTAATATCGAAGGATATAACCTGGCCCTTTTTGATGATCATACTTTGAAGGCCTTCTCCCACAATGTAAGGCTTAACTGCAATAAAAAATATAATAATTATTTTGTTTTCATATTTTTTCGATTCATTTTTAGTAGATTTTTGTAATATATTTATGGTGTATTTATGTTTATACAATTTGATTATAACTATAAGGAGGTTTTAGCTTACCGAATCTACATTTCGCGACAATTGGCTTAGTGCTATCACTAGGTTCACCAGGACCTGCCTTGTTAATAGCGCGAACCCTGAATTCATATGTGCATCCCTCTTTAAGGCCACCTTGAGTAGCTGATAGAGCGTCTCCAGGTACTTCTACACCTTTAACCCAATCTTTGCCGAATTTCTCCTGGAATTGTAGAGAAAATAATCACAGTTCTACATTAAGCAATAATTTAACTACTTTTTTATATTTATGTATTTGTACATAAATAGTTTTAATATTTTAAACATTTAAAATAAAATGCATTTCTGGAGGCTTTAGAATATATAATTATGTAAAATATTATACTATCGGTATATTACCTTGTACTCAACAACATATCCAGTAATTGGAGCTCCACCATCGTTATCTGGTTTTTGCCATTTGACATCAGCATGGTCTTTGTCCCAATCGGAGAGTTCCACATTTTTAGGTTTAGATGGCTCATCTATAAATAATAAATAACATACAATTATAAAAATGTATTATTTTAAAAATATATAAAGCATAAGTTAACAAAAAAGTAATGATTTGCTTACCCCATGGATCTTTAGCAAGTACAGGCTTGGCGAAAATACCAGGTTCACTAGAGCCAATTTTGTTAACTGCACGTATTCTGAATTTGTAAGTCTTCTTTGGAATGAGATCTTCAACCTTATACTTTGTTGGTTCACCATAAGCGACTTCCGCCACGCTATCCCAAGCTGCTTTGAGAGACAGGTCCTGAAATAAGTAATTTTAATATACATAAATATTTATTGAATTTATTTCCGCTTTATGAAAGAACTAGAGTATGCGCATTCAATATATTTTTTTAACTAAGCCAAAAAATATTTTTATTATATATATATAAAATCAAGCACTACCTTACATAATCTTACCTGTCTTTCAATAACATATTTAACAAGTGGTGAGCCACCATCGTCTTGGGGAGCCTTCCATGCAACAACACAAGACGTTTGGAAGACTTCTGTAACTTCAACAGATTGCGGCGGTGTTGGGGCCGTTTGCATAACGATATTGACATCCTTGGAATCTTCTCCTCGGGCGTTTGAAAGTTTAATTTGATATTTGCCCGATCCTTCTCGGGTTGGTTTTTTGATTTTGAAAAGAATTTTTTCTTGTTCTACCACTGCTTCAACTTCTTTGTTAGGCAAGGGTTTGCCATCCTTAAGTAGTTTAGCTTCGATTGGTGATACGCGAGTTCCAGTAACTGATAAATAAAAAAGTTATACATCAATATAAAATAAAAGAAAGGAAAAATGAAACACAACTTGAGAAGTACAATATTTATATTAGTTGAGTTGACCAATACTCACTAATGAATGGCACTTCAATAACGAATTGATGTCCAGCTGGTCCATTGAATTCATCTGGACATTGGATTTGGGGCTTAGATTCACCTTTCTTTACGATCAGCTTACAAGATGAGCTAAGCTTGCCAGACTCGCAAAGAATTTCACCTTCATCCTCCATTTCAATATTGTTGAAAATCAATTGGTGTTTACCACCGCCCAAATTCTTAATTTCGACCCTTAAAAAATATAAAAATTATATGTCAGAGAAAAATATGATTTAATAATTACTTAATATTTTGCCACTCAGCTTTCTAACTAAAATAAGAAAATAATGATTACAAAAACAATAAAAATAAAAAATATATAACATAAATCAGTGGTGAGTAATATTTTGACATAAAATTCTCAGTTACCTTTCATTAGGCACAATGGGTTCTCCATTGAAAGACCAAACAGCTTCAGCGGTTTGATCCTGCAACTCGACTTCTAAAACTATCTTGTCCCTTTCAATTGCTTCTGTGTCCTTCAACTTTTTGTTGAAGCGATTAGAGTCTGTAAAAACAAATATATATGAATATATAACCCAATTTTAAATTATTAAATAAAAATATTATCCTTAACTTTCGACGACAGAGGCGAATTACGTGACAACTAAATACTGACTAAATACTGCTGAAATTTTGTCTCCCTTTTAAGACTATTATTTTTTAAGATTTAACAACAAAATTGCTAAATTTCATAATTCTAGGTCCATTAGAACTATTTATTTTGATTTCCTTTATAGTGCCGAAATACCCGTTTTTTGCGAAATAAACTACCATTACTTTTTTTTCAAGAAATTACTGGGCCTTAGATCTATTATCTAGTATATGGTTTGAATTTCAATTCAATATCTCTAAGCATTCCTGAGATA
The DNA here is from genome assembly GCA_036379175.1 of Heliconius cydno galanthus. Classification (NCBI taxonomy): domain Eukaryota; kingdom Metazoa; phylum Arthropoda; class Insecta; order Lepidoptera; family Nymphalidae; genus Heliconius; species Heliconius cydno. Next base: position 301,947 of record JAKRZM010000307.1, read on the forward strand.
AAGACTCGTGACACACAGACGTACAACAAAGTGATGTTATAATGGTTCTTTTTTTCCTTAAAGGGTACGGGACTCTAATTATTGAACTATTAAACTATTCAATTATGAAATGTTACGTGAAAATTATTTATATTATTACATAAAGATGAATCTTACAATTGACAATCAATTCGCAGGCAGTCTCGTCGGCATTGCTGACGCACTTAAAGTTGCCGGCGTCAGTAACCTTCGCATCCTTGATGACCACCTTTCGTTTGCGACCCTCCTTTACTATTGTAATACGTTTATCAACCTTTAATGGTTGGTCATTCTTAAACCTGGGAAATATAAAAACTTTGTTTTTTTTTTCATATAACACGAATACTATCCTTGAAAAAAGAATAATATATAATTTACCATTTGACATCACCAGCAGCATCATCTAACTCACAAAGTAGTGTAATAGTATCCTTTTCAATTGCTTGCTGTGATTTGAGTACCTTAGTAAATTTGTATGGATATTCTGAAAAAAAAAATTAAATGCACCCATTTCGTACTTAAAATATAATATACTATTCATAACTCTTTTATATAAAATTATTAGTATTTTTAGTGAAGGAGTACACGCGACAGGTTGTGTGTTCGATTCCCACTCGGGAAAATTAAATATTTAATAATTTCATTTCCTTGCGCTGGTAACGGGGCAAAACGCGGCGAAGCCCCAATATGGAATGTCTTCAGAAATAGGCTAAACACTAGGTTCCGAGGTTCCTCCTGCCTACCCTGCTATGTGCAAGATACAGCGTGAAGCTAAAAAATATATAATGAATATTCCCATTTTTGGATACATACCAACAATTTTGACTTCACATTCAGTTTTATCAGTTTGTTTTTCAATTTTACAAGTAAACTTTCCAGCATCTTCAAGTTTGGCTTTTTTAATAATCAGTCTACAAACGCCGGACAAGTCTTTCGATATTTGCATCTCCTCTCCGTCTTCAAGCTTTGTATCTCCCTTCCACCACGAAATAATTGCCAGGCTATTTGATACCGTACATTCTAATACAGTTTCATGTTTTGTGTATCCAGTAAGGGTCTTTTTAAGTGGTTTCGTGAAGTTGTAGGTAGGGTCTGGTTCTTCAACTTGTAAGAACGCGGTACTGACAATACCACCAATTTCAATAGTGATCTTACCAGTATCTTCTACTTTAGGGGTCATGATGATTAGCTTATAGGAATCTTGTTCGTTCGTCATCTTATATTTAGATCCCGGGAATAATTCCTAGTAAAAAATAAAATCGATAATTACAGATATGCAAACAGTTGAATGTAAATTATACTTATGCTAAACAATCATAAAATAATTTAGACAAAACTTACGTCCTTACGGAAGAACCATTTTGGTTTCGCATTAGGCTTCGTGAAAATAGCCTCAAAAGTGACCTTTTTATCTTTGCCTTCCTTTGCAAATTGATCTACGAGGGGCTTTAAGAAAGATTCTTGTTTCTGAAAGTAACGTGTGGAAAATTAATAAACCTTATTCAAAATATATTTGAACTGGTGCAGTAACAAAAAGTGCTCTCCAGACAAAAAGCTATGTGCGGACCAACCGTAACCGAAATTTCACATTTGAACACTTTGATTGTTCATACAATAATCAGAAGTGACACAGAATACAAATGCATGAAAGTGAATGAAACAATTGAAATTTATGAGATAACCGAAATGTTAAATTCAGCCCATTTATCGCCACCCCTCACTTCAAACATCATGCGTTTGTACAGAAATTGGAATTTCCTTTATATTGCGGAAATGTGCGAAAGTGGGCGAATCTGAAATTATTTTCTCACAGTGTCTCACAAGGATCGGTCAAAAATAATGAATATTCAATGTTTTATTTATTTTTGAGTGTAATTAACTATATTTTTGTTATCATTCATTATTTTTGTCGTAAATACGTAAATACATCGATGACAATGTACAAATCCCGGTGCGAAGTGCTGCTATGCGATATGTCGTATGTGTGCAGAAGAGCCTGATAAGAGAGAGAGAAGACAAATGATATAATAGATGTGCTTTAATATAATAAGTGAACTTAGGTTTCTACTAAAGATTTCGAAGTAATACAGTGCTTGCACTGATAACTAACATGGTTTGTCCTGTAGAACCATGATATTTGAGTGTTGCGAATGTAAAGCAAAAATAATGTAGTCGAAGCAATAAACCCTGTTAAGCATTGGAATGTTGAAAAATAGATATGAAGTATTTTAAAACTTTTACAACTATTTACGTAATACCGATGTCATTCGTAAAAAGATTTGGTAAATTGATAAATTTAATTCTACACAGCCGATCCTACTCGACTTTAACCTATATTGATTGTTTGTAGGTCATTTGCTGGCAAATTATATTTTTAGATATCAGTGCAAGACGATCATTTCTAATCTTGCTGGACAGATTTATGCTCAAGTGTAGACGTGAAACATATTCTTGTGCGACAAATTGCATTTAGTGGTACAATTCAAGATGCATTGTGTCATCTAACGATGGACAAACGCGGTGTCAAACCTCGTTTCTTTTGAACGAGTGCAGCACCGGCCAATCTGGAATCAGTTCTGCTAGAGACGGTCTTCTATTTTGGGATCTCTATAAAATATCCACAAATTCTTCATGTACTTTCCATGATTATAAAAGCAAGTTTACAGCGTAATAGCTTACTAAGGGATTGTATTTACCGATTTTACAGAATGTGTAATTTGTGTTATACAAATAACATAAAACTAACTTATATTTAAAATAAATGGGATCGGATGCCGATTTCCTATCAGCACCTCTATTGCCTATCTCGTAATATAAAAAATTCCAAAATCTGCATACATCGAATGCATCAATTACATTAATAATGAATTAAACAAATACTTTTAGCACAAAATGACGTAACAAAAGCTCCTCAAACCGACGTCACAGAAACCTGAAATCAAATTTATTTGACAACAATCCAAGAAAAGTGAATGATCGTCAACTTCATTCCACTTACATTCCCTGAAAATAAGGTTAAGATAGAAAAGAGTGAAGTGGTGATAAAAAACCCTGTGCTAGTTATTTAAAATCCATTGTTTATGCATTGGTATTTAAATCGCCCAAAAAATATCATTATCAATTTCAGTTATTTTCCACATTAACTAATTTTATCGTAATAACAATAGAGTAAATGTAAATGGACCAGCAGTGGACAAAAGATGGCTGTTGATGATGATGATGAAATGTATTGGTAATAATAATTTAAGGGGATAATTTTAGTTATTTTGTTTATCATTTTAGGTCATTCCATGTTTTAAAATAGATTTTTCAATCCTATTGGAACAATTTCAGTGAGATAAATCTTCATTTAAATGATAAGTATTATACAGAATTACAATTAAAAGTAAATTTCTTTCCGGTATGTTATCATTATGTATAATATATTTATTCCAATAAAATAGAAAACCTATTGGTTTAAATTTTACTTTTATTCCTCCTTTTTATCGAACCTTTATTTTGACAGCCTCCATCAAAGCGGGCCAATCGGGTATTAATTCGGGGAGAGACATACGTCTCCTTATTTGATATATACCCTAGAATTTATAGCAAACGTAAACATATGCCTTCAAAATTTTCTCATTTACAATGATGCGAAGCAAAGTTATTTGGAAGCAGTGTAATATTTTGTATTGATGCTTTTAAAGACAGTTTCAGTAACGATTGCAAGTAGTAAAGAATGTTATATAGATAGTCATAGTAAAGTCTTTCTTTAGAAGTTTCATACTAACATGAAATATATCAAGTATCTTTCTCGTAAGCCAACCAGCCATTATAATATAATATTAGTATTTACTTTCTTTTATAAGTAATTTCCTCCTAATATTGCAGTGTCATTATGACGTATTACGTCAGACTCTTTGAATGTGTCCCGATCATTAAAGAGTATTTATAATAAATGTATTTCAAAACAAAATATACAAATGGCATCTCATTAACCATCTGTTTAGAATTTTAAAATTTAAGGAAATATAAGATGGAATGAGCAGTGATATAAGTGGTGTGTTGAGGACCTTGAACCAGGACCAATTTGAGGAGTTTCTGCGTTTGTCGGCCGGGAATCTACACATCTCGACACCTTCAGATATGACCACAATATTGCCTTCGTCTTCGAAATATCCAGTTTCTAATCCCTAAGAATTAAATATTATGATGCAAACGATGTTCTGCAGATTCATCATAACTTAAAGCAACGTATTTCTTAGGGACAAATTTCTATATATAAATTTCTATATATTCAATCAAGAATTATTTTCTTTTTTTTTTTAAGAAATTAGTTCCTAAAATATAAAATAAACTTTCCTAATATTAAAGTCTCTAGTACCTAGTCTCTCATAGTAATCAGATGTCCTCGTTCTAGTAAATAAAATGTTTAGAATGAATTAATTGTTATCTTTGTAGAATAATGCGTTGATAAAACTTTGCTTTTAAATTATTCGTTGTCCCCTTTAGCAACAACATTGCTATGAAATTAATCTGAATAAGAATATAGCTTGATGGAGCTGTCTTTTTATTACGAGTATATTATTAAAAGCTAATACTGTTACATGTATGCAAGTATAAACTTATAATTTTATTGTTTTTTTATGGATATGTATAAAATTGCATTAATACACGTAATAATATTAACTCTAATGTTTTATTTAAGAATTAATTTTATTTAATATTTTATTTATTTTTTAGGATTTATATCACCACCTGTTTTTTTTGTAAAATAATCAAGAAAATATAAAATAGATAAATACCTTTTCAACCTTCTTTAACGGTGGAATTGGCTTTTCAACTTCTTTCAAGTCACCCCAGTCGGGATCACCCTTCTTTTCACCCCATTTAGCGTACTTTCTCTTCTTGAGCATAGCACGGAAGTCCATACCGCTGGCATCTTTATTTTACAGGTCAAATATTCAATAAAATACTCAATAAAATAATATTTTATTAACACTAAATTAAGAACGGCACAAAGTTCATTGACTTGATTTAAAGAAAATAAATGATCCAAATTTAAGTCTTACCAGATACATAAAGCTGCATTTCAGCGGAGTCCTCTCCGTGGATGTTGCTAATAACAACTTTGTATTTTCCTTCATCATTGGGCTTTACTTTTCTCATGCAAAGTGTAATAAGTCCAGTTTCGCCGTCAGTGACGAACTTGAAGCGACCACCCTCAATAATTTCAGTGACTCCCTTGTAAAATTTGAAAGTCGGTGCTGGGTTACCTTCGACTTGGACCGTGAGATATCCAGTTTGATCTATTTACAAAAATAATTATTAAATGTTATTGCTGATATTCGATGAATATAAAATAATATCAAGTGGATATTTTGAAAATTAAATATCACCTTCAACAGCGGAGTTGCTTTCAGAAACATCAACAATTTGTGGTGGGCCCTCTTTGTCTCCTAGAGGTTTAAGAGGTACTGAGGGTTTGTTGATCAAATCTTCTAAATCTTGAATAGACGGTCTTCTTGCATCACCGGACTTTCTTCGCTATATTATTAAGTGAGCATTAGAATATTACAAAACAATACAATTTTAGTTGTTAATCACATATAAATCGACATATTCAAATTAAAAAATAAAATATGGAAATGTTAGAACAAATAGTAATAACATTAAAACTTTATTATGGAATGTACGAGTAACATATAGAGTATTGACTGTGAAAAATTAAATACTGAAGTAAATTACTTAGGTAATTTATTAACATACATATAAATTATTAACTTAAATCAAAAAATGTTTAACTAACTTGTCAACAATAATTAAACAAAATTTACAATTAAATTTACTGAATTACATAGGCTCGTTAAGTCATCGAAGTATATTGGAAACGATTTGGTGTCGATTAAATTTAGATTGAAAAATTGTACCGTAACTAAATACACGACACATAAGTTGTGTTATGACAGATGCTGTGCATCATGTGCGTTCGCCAAATGACCCGACAATGAAGATCTGGACTTCCTGATGAATGTAGCGCAAGTGTTGTAGCAACACTTGAAAATAATTACATCTGTGAATTATTGTCGTACTTTTGATATTTAGAATTACGTCACTGTCTATTTTATCGTATTTAACAATCTCTTTTAAAATGTAGTTAACAGAATATTTTATGTTTATAATTTATATAGTATTAATTACAAAACAATTATAATTTATTATGTAATGAAAAATATTTTTTTATATAATTTTTGTAATGAAATGTTGATATCATCTTTATTGTATACTACGAATGATTCCTTTTGAGAAATCCATAAAAGTATATATTTTTAACTTTATAATTTTTTTAACAATTTTATTCCTACTAGTTTTACAAAAAAAGTTTCAGCTTTAATGAATAACGCTAGTTCTTCTACTATTTATGGTCAGTCTGTGTCAATTTTGTGTATTTTAAAATATTGAATTCAGAATGATAAGATGGAATGATAAAGTTTTTTTTTTTAATATTACAAAATAATTTTGCTCTGTAAGGAAAAATGTCTCAAATATACCTCGATGACAAGGATTTTTTGTTTCTATCAAAAGGAAGAATAAATTTGTCTCATGCGTACTTACCCCAACAGGTTTTGGTACAGTTAAGGAAGCAAGTTGTTTCCTGGATAGCGACATGGTTTAAGTACATCTAGCAACCAGGATGCCACAATACAGTGAGAACTATTTTGTATTATTATTTTATGTATTATACCATTAATAGGTCATATCCATTTTACATCAAACGTTTTAAATCACGGATACCAATATAATTTAAACGTACAGTAATTGATTGGATTTTTGTAACGCTTTCACACATATCTACTGGAATTCTCCAGCTTACACTATCAACATTTGTTAATTATCTTTATTTTCAGCGTATTGTATTCGTATTGAATAATTTCAATAGTTTGTATTGAGATTGGGAGCAGTTCGATAAGTGTAGTTCCATGTAAAAATGGGCGCGAATCTGAAAAGACTGAAGGGGTCGTCGCAGGCGGCCGTGCTGGCTATGGAGCGGGTGGGGACGGGAGAGCGGTATCTATTTGTGCACAGCACGAATCAACAGACCGATTCAATTAATTATCAGATTAAGGTGAGCATCCGTGTGTACTTGGACGATTCTGTTAACATGTGTGTAGAGTTGTCGTCAACCGATATCAAACGTAATTTATCCTTTTATCATTTATATTCGGACGTAAGGAAGCGTATTTAAGACAGGTACAATTGTATTCATTCGTCGTTGTCGGTGAAACACTAAATCATTGCGACTGCTTGAGCTTCTGGTAAAATCATTAATAATTCCAAAAATTTGTCTTGCACCAGTATTTAATATATGAGTGAAAAGTGATACTAAGCTAAATGCTGGCTAAATCAAGATTTATGCGTTATATCCTAAATTATAATACAAATAAAGGAATACCGATATATACTAAAAATATTTTATATCAGTAATATTGTAAATAATCAGTTATAATATACTGAAAAAAAATTGTTTAAAATTAAAATCGCAATATATATATTTTTTTGTTCTTTTATATTTCCACAGCAAAACTCGTAGCAATGAATCAATCCGTAGCATTGTTCTACGCAAATTCACGTAGGAGTTTATGATGCTATTCGGGATAAGTTTGAAAGGTTTTTTGGGTTGAGTTGAACAATATTTACTTTATTTTAATTATTATTTACATTTTGTGGTCTTAACAAATTTAATTAAGTGTAACGAGTGTTATGTACTCGCATAAATAATAAACTTTTACTAACTATTTGATAAAGTTTACATTCTATTGTGCACAATTCAATAAAGTTAATGTAAAATTGTAAATAAATACAAAGAAATTGACAAAGGTCTTAATTTTTTTAGCTTCACACTGTATACCGGACATAGTGAGTTAACACTATTAAGACATTTCGTTCCTTCCGTTCCCCACTTTCTGCCGAATTCTGGTGGTATTGCATGTTGAGTCGCGAAACTCAACGCCGCAACCAGAGCGAGGCAATGAAAACATTAAATACTTAATTTCTTAATGGTAAGTGGGAATCAAGTCCACAACGTGTCGCCTTCGACATGACTGGCCTCAATCTAGTATTAAAAATTTGACTAGTTAATACGGCTACATCTCACCAAATGTTAACTATTTAAACATTCTAGTTTCTAACTTCTTAATGAAGTATAATTTATGCATTAGATTTTAATGTAGTTATTTAAAAAAAAAACACCTTAACCGTAGTGTTTACGCTGCTTTTGACTTTATACTCATTCGTAATATGTTTCTAATATAAAAAGATTCTATTTCATCTATAGATAAAGTGTCACGGGACTCATAAGTAACAAGTTTTCATCTTTCATGAATATTTATAATTTTATAAATTTGAAAAGTTATCAAAATTGTTTTTTTTTTTTTAATTATCTTTAAAAGAAACTTTCTTTTCTCTCATGCAACCTGACAGGCATCGATAATATCCAATAGTTGTAATAACTGTAGCCATGCCAAGATAGATATCATAACAATCCACAAACTGGGCGCACGACCCACGCGCCTCTCGGTATGAACCATATCTATATCTACTTGTCAATCACATTTACATCTATTCTATTCTATTTCTAACGTGTCCTTGTTTTTAATTATAACATTGTCTAATTATGTGGCGCTATGGAATGCGTGACAGTATTTTTCTCAACGTGTTCATATATTTAGAGCTCGTCTTTCTTTGTCACTTTATTAGTGTATACTACGTAAGTATTAGTTTTTGTTTTATATTAATACAGTGTTTGATCTTTTGTTATTTCAGTTAAATTATTAGTTATTACTCCAATATTTTTATTTTTATTTCTATAAACTCTTAAAATGAATTGTGTACATATATATAATTAACAATTGCGAAGATTACTAGGAATCTATCTAAGATTACTAGATAGATTATATCTTTTGAGTATATCTTCAATACGTTCTTTATTCATATTGTCATTGATCTCGCAATATATTTAACAAATACGTCTAATAATATACCCCTGATTCAATAAGTCATTACTTTTGGCAACTTGCAATAATTAAACAGACCGATCACCTTGGCCTAGCTCCTAGCCTTTATTATAAGAGCAACTATCAATCATTGGAATTCGGCAAAGAGCTGGCATCACTGGGCCGGTGTCTATCTCTTCAATATTTACTGCTCTCCGTTCTGTTCTTAGTCACTATATAAATATATTTTTGATTTAACTTATCGATTTCATCAGCTTTTAAACTATATACATTTATTCATCATATTTTTAATTGATCTGTTACTAAAACTACCTGTCGCTAGCAAAATTTGCGTGAACTATGATCCTGAAACGTAAATGTTCATTTAATTACATTCTAGTAAGAATTTCGGAAAACTTTGTGCTTCTCTATTCTTATCGATAACTTCAATTTCGTGTTGTTTATCAGTCACTAGCTAGTTTTATCTATATATAAATACAGATAATAAATAGAAAGAAATAAGTGAATGCAAAACCATGATCTAGAATTAATTATTAAGTAATATTTATTTTAATACGTACAAGTACGTACTTGCTTACGTCCTGCATTCAACTTGGCTGCAAACTAAATTCATTGGTTTATAATTAAATATCTTTGTTTAGCTTCCGCTTCTATATTCAATACGTTTGATTTATAAATTGGATACGACATCGTTTTGGAATGCAATTTATATATTTACATTTATGTTTTGTGGCATCAACAAGCAAGGACATCAGTTAATTTTATATTTTGGAATTTTCTTTCGGATATAAGGCTAAGCACCATATTTAGTTAGGTAAACGCGGCTGATATAAACTAAATTAGTAAATAGGTCAATATTTTTTTATAAAAAAGCAGATAATTGCGTCATATTTTAAATTGACAGCAGAAATTCATGCAGTTTATACAAGTTGTAATATATTGGGTTTTGGCGGTAACTTGTTAGTCAGTTGATAAACATGTTAGAACGAAGTGTTAGATGCACTGTAACTATCATCGTAATTAAATTAACTTTCGTCAATATTTCAATTGTCTCTTCATATTTCTATTCTTTTAAAGTTGAAACAAATTATATTACGGCTTTGGTAGTCGTTTTATAATAAGTTTCTATGAGAGTACTTTTAAACAGAAATAATTAATCACTGTAAAAATGTCTATGTTAGCCACGAGTCTAATTTTTTTTATAACATAGATATCTAAACATATATTTCCACACATTCTAGATACCTCATCAGAGAGTTCACCCGGCCTGCCGCGTTTCTTTTTTGGAAAATAAAATTGTTTTAGTAAAACATTCTCTGTTAATATCGTGTAGTTATTATATAAATCTTAATGCGTCTGTGTATGGACTTAAGGTGAGTTGTGTGGGTGCTCAATTAACATTAGATGTTAATTTATTACCTAGTGTAGAAGTAATTTGTACAATTGTGTATAGTGTTTATATTCAGTAGTTTTATCATTCTAGTGTATGTTATACCTCATGAAATGATTTTTTTTATAGAAATAATACTGGTGACGATGGTCGAAAGCTAAACTAAATCTAAGATTAGAAGAAAAAAATCCAATGTTAGGGTAAAATTGAAGCCATTCTATACATTTTCTATTAAGCTTAGCTTGAAAAGGGATCATAATAGAAATTGAAATAAAAAGGAAAATAGTTGTAATTATTATGATCCATTAATGCAAAAAAAATAAAGTCAACTAAATTGCGATATAGCCATTTGCGCTAAAGTATAACCCCCGCCAGTCAATAAAGCGGCTTTTGATTTGTCAGAGTACAGATTGCAATGGATCCTACAAGGGACAAAGGGGATGTATAAAATCTACTTAAAAATATGAAAAACTAAGGAAACTAATATTTATTATACAGATTGTAAAAAGAGTTAAGTTAAGTTCTCATTTCTGTTGTGTAACTGTGATTTGTATTCAGTAAATGAGTCATAGTGTAGGAAGTAAAGATATAAGAGATATATAAGATACAAGTATATCAGATATTATCACATTTATATTGTCCGTATTGTCATGTGCGAAAAAAAGAAAAAAAAAGTAAAATTGAAATTGAACAAAATGCTTTGCAAAGCGAGCAGCGTCCACCTATATTGACCAGACCCAAACAATCTCACCTTTTTCTCGTCTAAAACTTCTCCAGGACGTAATTTGGTGACCTGTTATTAAAAAATATTGGTAATAACCGCAAAATAAACTGTCGCCTATCTGTGCCGCCGAACCTGAGAACCCTTGACCCTAATTCAACCTTGACCTTGTCAGTAGCGCAGTAGTTATTCTCACCTTGTTATTATTGTTAGTCGACGCTTTAAGCCTATTATTTTTAAGAGACGCTCTTACGTCGTGTGATTCAGTTAATACCCTAATATATAAAGAACCAATTACAGTAACCATTATTTGTGTGCAACGTGCGTATAAGCTGTGCAGTTTGCTTGTGTGCTCTGTGTCACAAAAATTGTGCAATATAGCTTGGTGCTCTGTACGAGAAACGCCTTCCAGACGAATACTGGTTAATTACATACATATAAATGGTGTGAATGTAAATAAAGTTATTATTAACTTAAATCTTTAAAGGTTTTCACTCATATTAGTAAGTATGTAATTATCCAGATACCTTCCCTCGACAACAGTGTTTAATCCGCGTCAGATGCAAATGCAATAACATAATTTCTTTGACAGAATTGCAGTTAAAATTTTGTCACGGCCACATCATAACGGATAGCATTCAACGAATTATTATAATTATTCGTAGCGTTTTATCTATTACCTTTTTCTCTTCGATCACCTCACCAGGTCTTAGTTTTCTATTTTCCTGTGGATTACGTGTTTTACCGTCTTAATAACTAAATTCGTTACTATTAGATAATCTTTCGTCTCGATACGACCTACTGTGTGAAATCTAATATCTAAAAAGCCAGGAATAAGGATTTCTAAGCTTCATCAATCAATCAATTAAATCAACTATAATCATTTCCGTTACTCAAGCTCGAGGTTTAGCGTTGTTCAAAGGAGGTACTTAGGGTGTTTTAATGTTACGGGTTCGGCTCGACAGAATAGGGTCTACAGGGCTCAGCTATAATATACATATATGTATAGTCACGCACCTATTTAGATATTAATATTTTTATAAGTAACATAAATTCATAACATTTAAAAGTGTTCATGTATTGTGTGATATATTAGTGTCTTGAAATAAGTGCGTGCTTTAAATATTCTTAAATCAAATATACCTACGAGAATACTCTATTCTACAATCAGACAGCACAATACTAGGAAATTCTAGATCTGATTTTCATACCTTCTCTGTAATGTTGATAATATAATTTAAAAATGATTTTTCATTATCTTTCTGAGAACTACAAAAGTAATATATACATACCTCGTCGCTGATAATTAAGGAAGGACGTCTTCCCATTTCTTCTGGAGGAGGAATAAGAGATCCTCGTCGTCCTGGAGGTGCAGGCGACAAGGATGGCTTTCTTGCTGCATCCGGTTTCGGAGACTTGTCTCGTACAACTTCAATTTTAGGTGCCACTGGTTTTTCCTCTGGTGCCTTGATTTCGGGTACTTTTGGCTTTTCAGCCGGCTGTATAAATGTAAAAATATTTTTAAAACTCCGCTTACACTACAGTTCTAATTTCACATCTTTAGCAACGCTTCAGTTTTTTTGAAATATTTTATAATTCTATCATGTTTTTAATACCTTATCCTTTTCTGGTTTTTCCCTAGTAGTGGGCGTTGGTGATATTTTTTCATATTTCTCAAGTTCAGGCCTGTCATAATCTGGGATTTCAGGTAATTCTTCGGCCTTCTTCTTGACTGTCGTGAGTTTCGCTTTCTTTGCTTCTTGTTCTACCTTTTCTTGTTTAATTTCAACTTTCTGTAATCACAAAAAAATATTTTAAAACTGTTTGAGATTGGATAAACAATATTACAATTTCTTGATGCAGACACGGAGACTTTACTGCTACTAAATTAAAAATAATGAATAAACACGTAAATTACCTGAGTTCTAGATGGAAAAATAGAAATTTAACTTATTTTTAACGTTAATATTATTTTAAGTTGTTAAATAAGCAGAAGCAAAAGCAGGGAAAATAAGTTTACATATAAAAAGTGAAGATACTGCAGTCTACACATGGCTTATAGACCAAGGACATTACAGAATCATTACTTATAATTTTAACATAAAAAAACATGCGACATGTAGTATCTGCAACATGCAGTTTATTTTTATTTAATGTTTTAAAATAAGAGTCTAGTTAACACTTATTTACCCAAGATATTTTAATAAATTCTATCAGTTCTACTTGTAATTTTTTCTATAGTTCATACACTATCTTAAAAAATAAATAAATTACTAACTACTTCAACGAACTACGTGCGTAACTACTAAGTTGGTGCAAGTGCGTGTGCAAGTATCGAATTGAAATCCTGTGAAAAAAGTGTAGGTGCATTGTGCCAAATTTTGACGCTTTGTTATTGATCTTTTGCCAATACCTCGTTAGGTTGAGGCCTGCTGGTAATAACGGCTTGTGGAATTTCTAAAGAAGCTGGTTTTTTCTCTGGTGTATCCCCTGACTCAGCCTAGAGTAGTAAGTAAATTACGTTACTGGCAACCATACGAAACTTTTGGAAACATTTAGCAAAAATGCATATATGTTATAGAAAAGAACGATATCTTAAAATTTAAGATATATACTTAACTAGTGCAAAATGATTCATGTTTGTGCAAAATGTGTATAATTATATGAGTGCAGTGTAAAGTGGTACATATCATTGTGATGGTATACCTGAGGAGATTTAGACCTTCTCCAAGGTACAGTGTCTTGTGTTTCACGTAATGTGGGTTTATACTGATTCTCTAATTCCGGTGTTTGTTCCACCTAAGTAAACAGTTATTTATTAATTGACAAGTTTTTATATTTTTAATATATCATTATCGTATTTTATAGTACCTGTGGAACTTCAGGAATAACATCCCAAGAGAAGGGCACTTCATTTTGTTTAATATCAGGTTCCGGTGTAATTAACATTGGTACCTGATAATTTTAGTAAAATATTACTTTATATTTAAGTATAATAATAATAATTGACAAAAATGAGGTTATAAAAATACCTCTTTGGATTTCCTCCAAGGATAAGCTGTCTGTTCTCTTTGTCTTTCTATTGTGCCGTTTGATTTATTACTTTCATTATAAGGAATCTATTAACATTAGAAAATATCAAATTTTATTCTTTTATACGAATATAATATTTATATAAGATTTGTTAGAAATTAATAGTTTACCTCGACATTTTCTTTTCGGATTGAATCCCTTAACTCCGGTAATTTATCTTTAGGTATATCAATATCCTATAAGAACGCATATTAATTAAATAATTAAATATCGTTAAAACTAAATATAATCATATCGTGATAAAAAAAATACTTATTGCGATTTTTAATAATCACCTCTTTGGGTTTACTTGGTCGTCTCCAAGGATAAATTTCTTCTGGCTGTTGCTCAGATTTTGAGGTTTGATCGTCAACTTTGATTGATTTATTTATATTTAAATCCTATATGGACAAAAAGTGACCATAAAATACATCAATTGTTTGAACGTAATTAAAAAACAAAAAAGTTGCTAACTTATTCTTAAGATAAGAAATAGAATAGTGCTATTCAGGAAAAAAAGTAAAGTAAGTTTTTAAAGGTCCTTTAAGTACCTCGGTTGTTGTATTAGCTTCAGGACTAGATTCATCAATGGTTTCGACGTTATCTGGACTATCTTTTACAATTTTAATGACATTTTTCGGTTCACTTTCGGTACCATCCTAAGATAAAAAGAATCATATCATGTACGTTGCCTATGTTTAGTATAAAATTACTGAATATAAAATAGAATAATAGAAGTATAGAAATCATTAGAATTATAACTACTTTACTACGTGAACGACTTTTTTACGTGAACGATTTTTTTGCAAGATTAAACAAATAAAGTAATTGTAATTTTAAATACCTGTTGTGTTTTACTTGACCGTCTCGTATAAATTAATTTATCAGTTTCATTCTTAGACGCCTGATTATTGACTTCAGATTTTTCACTTCTAACCTCGTCAACATTCTAGTTTCAAGTAAAAATTATTATTATTAATGTGATCCTACATTTTATTTACATAATAAATTAAAGAATTATAAGGAATATACCTCAGTTTTGCTATGACGGCGAGCAGCCTGAGCGTGTTTTGGTTGCGGCTGATCTAAGCTAAGACTACGTTTTGGTTGCGTTTTTTGTATTGATTCCTAAATTAAATAAATATTTTTATTTATAAATAATGAAAAAACAGTGAAATAGTTAAGTAATTGTGCGAGTAGTATGTATATGTGTATGTGTGTACCTGAGTGTCTAATTTCGTAGGTCGCCCAGAATATGTATTTTCATTTAGTTCACCTGTTCTTGTATTTATCTTGTCGTTTACATTTTTACTGTCATCCTATTTATAAAATAGAGTATTTAATTTCAATACCTTATTATACATATCAATATATTTTTACATAGGTATAGGAGGACATCACAACAAACAAAAAATATTTTTTAACATACATAAACAACATTTTTACATAAGCATACAAGTATAGGACAATTTGAGCTATATCTTTCTTTCTAATGACATATATATAACATGCAAAAGAGCCTAAAAGCCGACTTACCTTAAGTTTTATTTGCTCTAATTCATTTACTACTTCTGGTTCCTTAACGATTGTCTAAAATAAATATTAACAATAAGCCATAGGATTGTGTAATTTAAACTTAACAAAAAATAACATGATAACGTATCAATTGAGTACAGTTCAATTTATTTACAGTAACTCAACTTCAACATGTCGTTGCTTATTTTACTAAAATGCACAGTTTGATACATTATCACACTTGAGGGAATCTCAAAAACTCATGGCAGGTAATCCTGATATGTAAAAGGAATTTCGCGAAAGCGATCTACAAAAAATTGCTCTCATTAGTCAATTCTGCCAAAAGCGGTATTTCGGTGTCTTATACCAATTTTAAAATAAGCGAAAACAAAATCTTTAACTACTAATAATTAACCAAATTCACACATCAATTGAGGTTCTTGCTAAAGGGTTTGCAAATTGCCATCTTAAAATTACAAAACTAACTTCATAAAATTATAAAACTGGTGAACAAATCTAAATAAAATATATGTTGTCCGATAGGATTATACTTAATCTTTCTATTCTTACCTTAAGAGCAGTCTTTTTAATTTGTGAAACCTGTTCTTGTTCTGATATAGATGCCACCGATGACTTCCTGCTCTCTGATGTCTCTTTTGTGATCTATCAAAAGAATATGTTAATTTTTGTCATAAATGTAATTTGAATTACTTGTATCAAAACATCACAAATTCACGAGTTTCTCTTACATTGGTCAATCTATCAATATCCTTATTATTTACAGAATGATAAATTTACTAAAGTAAAGAATAGGCAATTCACCAATTACAGTAAGCTAAAACTTATATAAAAAATACGGTAAAAATAAATGGAAAGGAAAATGAAATAATTAAAGATTGATGAGAATCAAATAAATCATATAAAAAACATGATAGCATGGTGTTTGTTCATACTGTTCTAATACAAAAGATATACTATGTAATATATTTATATTATTATCAAAAAAGGAACTATTTTCAATTTCATTTAAGATATTCCTCGTAGAGCAAATGGGACTATTATGTCTAAAATACTTATCAGTCGTTTTAAGCAAAGTGTGGAAAAACAATGGAATTTTTTATAACTTCCATAGAATATCTATGGAACTAAAATTTGCAACTCGGTTATTAATATAATTGCAGACAATTGTCTCTCGCCAGTGTGCACATACCGTCCGCCTCCCGTTAAATGGCCCTCGTAAGTGGCAATTAGCCAGCTAGTGTTTTTTTAGTAGTCACAGGTGCTCGAGTCCAAACAAAACTTTAAATTTATTAAACATTTCACGAAATAAAGAGTCAATTTGTTTCTGACAGCGCTATCAACAAATCTGTGAGACTAATAATTTACTCACGTACATAGAAATAAATTTAGCTCCTCTTAGAATTAAAAGAATTGAAACAGACTGTATGTAACTGTACATATACGTATACCATGGATGTATAGAAGCAAATATATTTAGAAAATTTACCCGTGTTTTTTTAATATCATCGACTTAGAGTGTGAACCTGCAGAATCTGGTTTTTTTTTTTTCGTTATGTACAATTTTTATACCACTCGAAAATGTAAAAAAAACGAAATTAACCTTTATATTATTTAATATAGTGCAAAATACAAATTAATTTTTAAAATTGTAAAAATCATAGTTTTTAAAGAGGTTTTTTTGTCTCTGTGAGCAGGTTTACACTCTAAGACAAGAATATACAAAATGCTTCCGGCAGCTTTTGTTTGTAAGATCAATATAATATCATGTAAAATACTGCGTAAAAATGATCGAACTTACCTTTAGTGCTTTGTTTTCTATGATAGAGCTACGTCGGCTCTCAGTCCTTACTTCTTGAACCTATGGATAATTATGAAAATTATGAAATACCGTACTGACTTGGTTATAATTTACCTTAAATTTCAAATGCTTTTGTTGATAAAAGTTTAACAAATTTAAAATGTCTTTACAAATTAATAATTTAAAATAATACAATTCTAGGGCAAACAGATTTCAGGTAGGAATTTAAATAAGTTGGAATAGATCCTAATTATAAATAGAAATAGAAATAATGTGAGAGGGTATATATAGGCTTAGGATTTTTTTAATAAGTCATATTTCACAATGAGAAGAACAGAGAAATGGGTGAAATTCACGGCGCAACATCCTTTAGATCCTTTTCTGAACTGCAGTAGCACTAGGCCTACACTACACACCACTAACACATAGAACTAACACTAACCACACTCTCGACGTACGTTTCACTTGTATGTTTCCGAAACCGAAGCATTATCGAACTTTAGACTTCACGACGGACATTCGCAAAGTGAAACTCTTGCCAGATTTACAAACTTTTATAGACTCTCTTCGAGGCAAAATACTCCCACCGCCCACGTAATACCTTCCAACGTGAGATAACAATGAACTTCAAATTCATATTCACTCAGCAGAACAATTCATTGTATTTAATTTAGCTACGACACATATACTCGTACATACATATAATACATTACTTTTCTCCCTAGAAGTCGTATTGGCATCACTTATTTGAGACAAATTAATAATAACGCTAATTTTAGATAATCGGAATATTTGATCCAAAAGTTTCTTATCGATATTGATTATGAAAGTATTACTGATTTGTACTACACAATGAATCTCACTTAAATTTTACAACTGCAGCTATCCAAATATTCTATCAAATTAAATCAAATTCAATCGAAATATCATGGCAATAGATGGTCTTTTGTATGTTATAAACATAGCGAGTGCCATTGTGATTTACAATAAAGTACTGATAGTGAAATTATTACAGTAGAAACAATAAAAATGTTTGTGCTGAAGACATAACGCAAGTAACTAATTTTGGTTCTGAAGGATATGCATCTCGAAAACTGTTTGAGATGGCAAAAGTGTAGCTTATAATGAAAAATGATCTCAAGTGGTGTGTTAGGATGATAGTGTGATAAAAGTAAGTAATTAATGATGCAAGACTAAAGTTAAAGGTCATGAAGGAGATATCGCTTGACCTTCGAAAAAACAATTGATGGTAATAGGGAAAGAATAGATACAAAACTTAAAGACGCCTCTGAGAGTTGAAAACATTGTATAAAGAAGTTGATTAGTGTGGATGAAGTTGTTGTGGTTTATTATTGCGTTAAGAACTTATTTCAAAGTATATCACAAAATTAAATTATAATATAATATTTAGTCCATTATATATTACTTACTTCGCTTTGGACGGATGCCCTTCTACTTTCAGTCTGAAAGGAAAATTATTGATTTTTAATGTTATGCGACACTGAAAAAATATAATATAATAGTCTCTATTCTATACGGAAGTTTTAAGCACACATTTTTAGTAACAATATTGTTTCTGATACTTTATTGACAAGAATTCAGCTATGAGTGTCAGTGTTGAACCGAAATAGAATTTTGTTTTTTAAATTCATGAACGTTGATTTGATGATATCATCGAATCAGTTTTTGTAATGAAAACGTAATATGGTACGTCATGTAATAATTATGATAAATTATGAAATCGTAATATAATGCGATAATTTAAATATGAGTATAATTTATCAACTTTTACTTAACATTCTATTTTTTTATTTATTTTACTAATATATACTAAAATAATAATTTTGATTTCATAAACATTCAAAGTATATAATTCTATTATTTTTGGTGTTGTTGGTGATAACTTAATTAAGTGTGTAATACACATACATATAAGATACAATGGGTCAATCATAGGATCATTAGAACTTATTATTTACAAATTATAACAGGCAAAACTTAGGCACAAATGTATATAAAACATGGTAAATAAGAAATATTCAATCATGGAAGGGATTACATATAAGCCTGTTTTGTATGACCTATTTACAATAATGCTTCACACCACACTGAGAATTTACCTTCACAGCAAGATGTGCTTGTTGAGCAACCACTTGTATCTGCTGTTAAATTGATTACTTTTTTAAATCTTTTACGTCATAGTTTTTATAAGGATGTAAATTCGTGTAATAATTTTACAGTAGCTAACTTGGCCTTTTTGACAGGTCTATAATTGTAGGTTCTCGTTCAAATTGGGAAAAAAATAAAAAAGTCCCTCGACTGACTAAAATCTATTGAGGAATTGGTTCTCTTTGCTTTTACCGCAAATTAAAAAATATATAAAACTATACAGTTTTAACATAAAAAAACTATAATGAATAGTTTAATTGAGACAATATTTTAATACAAACCTCACTCTGTACTGAAGTTCTTCGACTGTCCACCTATGAACAAAAAAATAAATATGTAAAAGATGTAAAAGATTTTGATTTAAGACAGGTTTATAGTTACTTTGTCGATAGAATCTAAATGTATATTTCATTTGGCAAAGCTTTACGTATATTTACCAAATAACATATTTATCTCACCTTAGCTATTTCTTTTTCTTTCTTTTCTCTAACAGTTGGAGTTGGCGATATTTTTTCGTATTTCTCAAGAACTGGTCGCTCATAATCATCAACGAAATCTAATTCATACTGTAATATAAGAAAATATCACTGTAAAGCTTATATCATTATATCTACGCCAGGTTACCTAAAAGTAATCATATAGGTAACCTGTCATTTTATTTTTACAATTTTTTTTATCCATATTTTGAAAACAAACACAGAGGATCCAATCTGTAAAAATAACATATAACAAATAACATTTAATAGCAACATGCGATTCTTACAACCACTTTTTGAAGGACAACGATGAAGACACCGGACCTTAATCAAACTCAATTCGTGAAAATCACCTGTAATGAAGTGTTTCATGTGCAATATTTTGCTAAGTGTGATCTTGTGTAATAGTGTACAAAGCGACGTTTACATAAAACGGAAGTGGAGTGTGACGTTATGTAAAAAGAAAAGATAGAAGTACAGAAACAGATAGAAAAAAAAAGAAACAACGACAATAAGAATACAATGGGACGTCACAAACAACTTTCAGTATTTCAAGATGTTTACCCCATCAACGTTTTCTTTATTGTCAGATGTAGCCTTTTTGGGCTTTTCAGCTGTTTTCTTGACAGTTTTCTTTAGTTGCGGCACTTCAAATTTACCTCCCTTTATTGCCAGAGGTTCCTAAATACATAATATACTCAAGTTAAACTATCGGAATTTCTACGTTATAGAAGCGGTTTTTGTAGTGCATGTGAGACTAAAATGTTAGTGTGTATGTGCATTACATCTATCTAGAAAATGTGCTATTAAAATTAATTAAAGTTATATTAATATAGTTATTTCGTAACTACCTCAGCTCTAATCTATTTAAATTAAATTTGTATTTACGAATGAATATAAGTTTATATACCTCATCAGTGGTATTTTTCTTGACGACTGCGGGTTTCTTAACTTTAAGTTGAGCAGCTTCCGAGCCCTCCTATGACATATTACTCATTTAATTATAATATCTGTTAAATTGTAAAATTTGGCTGAGATAATTAGCAAATAAGAAGAGATAACTACCGTAGGCTTTTTCTGAGCAGGTTTCTTTTGTGTCAAAGATGCCTCCTCTGGAGCAGTCGTGCTTGTTTTAGTTCGAGGCTTGGTAAGACTGACCGCCTCTTCGGTATCCTCACCCTAAGCTCGCAAGTAGTAAACAAATGTGAAAAATTGAAGATAAAGTGATACAAATAAATAGTGAAATAATTCGTAATAGTCAAGCAAACTAGAGACATTTCCATAATGTGCAACTAGGATAGTGCTTGAAAATAAAGTGTGTACTAGTATATATTGTATAAAATGTGGATCTAATTACTATATGTATATATTATTGAGATGTGACCAATTGTGTATATTTTTAACAGTCTACTAACTATATTCTACGCTATACAATGTTACCTTTATAAGTATTAACATTCTTTCTAATAATTGTGTCACCGATAAAGGTAAAACTTTGCCAATCTGTGAATGATTTTTAATTTTGTATTATATGTACTTTTAAATTTTTATACATTTTAGATACTATATAATAATCCCTATATTTTTTCAAATTGAAGTATAGAGGACATCGTACCTTTTGTTCCTTATCCTTAGGTGACGGACGTTTAATCGTTTTTTCTTCGACAATTTCTGGTTTCTTAATTTTAAGTTTAGCTTCTGCCTCATCTTCCTACATGAAATAACGTTATTTTTTATATGAAGCGTTATAAGTATCTAATACTAAGTTTATGTGCTATTTGTATGTATATACGAACCGTAGGCTTTATTTCAGCCGGTGTTTTATGTGTAAGTGAAACGTCTTCAGGTTCTTGGCCTGGCTTTATCGGAGTTTTAGGTTTAGAAACACTGACACTTTCGTCAACGTCCATTGGCTAAGGGAAAGTAATAAATTTATGAGTTATATTGCTGATTCTAACTTTCCTATAATATAATTATCATATTAAAATATGCTGTACCTCTGGTTTATCTTTATCTTTAACTGATCGCCGTCTTTGTACGATCGCAGAGGAAGTTTCTTCATCGGGTTTTTTATCCTCCTGAATAAATTTATACACTATAATTGTACATTTTCTTAGAAAGTTACTTTTTAAATCGTAAACAAAATCTACTATTTATTATGTTCTTGAAAAAATATATTAACAGCACGAGTTACAAGCATGTATTTATATTTTATGTGTAGTGTGTATTGAGAATTGTATACCTTTTTCTTTTTCTCAATTGGTGTTGGTGTAATTTTCTCATACTTTTCGAGAACTGGCCTCTCATAATCGTCGACAAATTCTTCTACCTCGACCTTCAAAATTAGTACCTTTTATATTATCAGTTTGTGACTCAATTAGTGTTCGTTAAAAAAAATTAAAACGCAGGCTTTAAAAATAATTATATAGATACCTATATTATAAGTAGTAAATATCTAAACACAAAATATTATCTGCAGTATTAACAATAGTAGGCATTGTGTAAGTATAGCTGTCAGTTCAAAACAAATAATAAAGTTATAAATTAAATTATATAAAGTATCATCTGTAAGTGTGGAGCGCGCTGGGTTGCTGAAAACTTTGTAGAGTTAATTTTTTTTCATGTCATGCAAGGAAAGCGTCGAAATTTATATGCGGATGTGTATTTGTATAGAAATATGTGCGTAAGTACAGCCGAAAAATATGCACTATATTTTGCAGCTCAAAGAAATATTATTTTGTCCATAAAAATATATTTTCAGTGAATAATTGTGACTTGTGACGCAGAATGAAAACTAACGCCAAGATATATTAAAGGCCTAGTATAATAAAAAACCGTATTATTTGTTATTCGTATTATTCCAAACCAGATAATTTAATACCTCTTTTTCTTTAAGAGAAGGACGTTTCTTAGCCTTTGGCTCATCCTTTTTAACCGCTTTCGGTTTTGGTTTCTCGTCGGGTTTTTTCTCATCCTCCTAAATTAAATAATATCGTAAGAATAAGGTAAAATATAAATTATATTGCTTATATTTTTTTATAATATATATTCCAGTTCTACCTTGTCTTTAGCCACAGATCGTTTTCTTAAGGTTGGTATTTCCGGTTCATCTTCTTTTTGTTTAGGTTTAATTTTACCTTTCATTATATCAGTTTCGTCCTTTAAAAATACGTAAATAATTTTTAAATCATATTTACTTGAAAACAATTTTAATTTTTTAAAGCAAATTTTAACTACCTGATTTTCGCTAAGACGACGTTTATCTTTAGGAGTTGGGAAAACTTTTTCGTATTGTTCCAATTCGGGTTTTTTATAGTCATCAACGAATTCTGGCGATTCCTAAAAAATATGTTCAACGCACGTTTTATTCTACCGCAAACCTAATTAATTGTATATATATACGTAGATATATAATTCTATATTTTGTATTTATGTACCTCACTGACTCCGTTTGATTTCTTGGACCTGTCAGATGGTGTTGGTGTGACTTTGTCATATTTCTCAAGATCTGGACGTTCATAATCATCTACGAATTCTTTTTGTTCTTCGAGCTAAAGTAAACATTTTTTTTTTTTTAAATATCATAAGTATACATTATTATTAATAATAATTAATATATTTATATAAAGGCCTAAGTAGAAGCTACCTTTTTCAGAGGTTTTTTCGATTGCGCCACTTGTGGTTCTTCAGTAGTTTCTTCGCCAGGTTTTATCGGTGCTTTAGACAGTTTAATTTGTGATATTTCATCGACAGGCTCTTCTGGTTTAAGTGCACCCTTTTTAATACTAAGACGTTTAGGTTCTTCTTCAACCTATATCATTATTGATTTGAATTAATTTTGTTTTTTGTACGAATCAAAAAATATAGAACAGAAAATCTATTTGATTAACGAAAACGGCTAACATTTTTATAAATAACAGAGTACATTTATTTTAAAATTATACCTTTTCTTTCGGTTCAACTTTAGGTTTTTTCTCAGGTGCAGAAGTAGCAAGTGATGGCTCCTCATCACTTTCATCTGGCTGACTTTTAACACTTTCAGACAATGACGCGCGTTTTGTCTGAGATTAACGGTAATAATTTTAATATATTAATGTAAAGTCAACAAAATAAAAAATACGAAGTATATTTAGATATGTAGAGTATTTTCTGTTATGTGATTACCTTAGGTGTGTCATTAACTTTTTGTTTCTTTTCAAGAGGTGTGGGTGTAATTCGTTCATATTTCTCCAAAACAGGACGCTCATAATCATCAACAAACTCCAATTCATCCTAAAGTAAAAATGGTTTTAGCACATCTAAATGTTAACACAACACAACACATGACAATTAGATTACGTTTTAAACACTTATAAAATATTTTTTTAAATAACTTTTCATCGCATATCTATTTGTTGTCGAAAATATATATTTGTTTGTTTTTTACATCTATACAGAATAAATATAGTGAGAAACAAAAATGTACTTACTTCTTCTTCCTTCTTTTTAGAAACAACTTTCTTTTTGATAATCTTTTTCTTTTCCTCAGTCTTTTTAGTTACCTTCTTTTCTTCTTCAGGTTTAGGTTCCTCTTTAGGTTTAACTGGCTTTAATTTTGGAATGCCTTCAATCTTGGGCTCAGCTTCTGGAACTTTTTCTGTTTTCTTTTTCTCAATCTTTTCTAAGAGAGCTTTCTTGTCTTCCTCAGTTTTAGCAGTCTTTTTCTCAAGTATTTTTTTCGCTTCTTCTATTTCTACTTCCGCCTTTTTCTGTTCCTGTACCTTCGATTCCACTTTTTTAGATTCTACCTTAGCTTCAGTTTTTTTACCTTCAATTTTAACTTCCTCATTTTTGGATTCTATTTTAACTTCCTCTTTCTTTATTACTTTTTTAGCAGCTGCTTTCTTTTCTTCTATGACAATTTGTTCCTCTTCTTTTTGTTTTTCTACAGCTTTCTGCTAATTAAAAAAATGGTAAACCCGATAAATATAAATATATCTCTTAACTTATCAAAAATAATTCATGATTATGATTTAAATAACTATTCTTTTTTTATCTTGCAATAACAAACCTTTTTCTCTTCAATGTGATTTTCTTCAATAATCGATTTTTCCTCAACAATTGACATTTCTTCTTCTGACTCTTCAATAACTGTAGTCTCTTCTTCTTCTTCTTCCTTCTTCTTTTTCTATATTTATACATGAGTTAAATGAAATATTTATAGAATATATATTGACATTAAATATTTGTAATACATTTTTACTTACTTTTTCTTCAATAATTGTTAAATCAGCACTAGATTCGTCTTCTCCAAATTCATTTCGTATCACAACTCTGTAATTGGCTACATATTTTGATGTTACTTTTCTGATAAAAAGTCGAGCGTTCGTACCATCGAAAGACGTGCTTATTTCTGAAGAATCTCTGATAACTGTAGAATTCTTATACCAAGTACATCTGCAGGACTGGTCTGACGTTTTCAGGACAGCAATAAACTCGGCTTCCTCATTTTCTTTTCTAGCCTAAATTTAAATAATCACATAGTATCAAAAATATACATATAATAGAATTATAGAAAAGACACATATATATTTAAATTTATGTTGCGGTAAATAAATATATAATGTCATTTAACATACCAAGCTCCTAAAGTGTTTAATGATCTGTGGTTTTTCTCCCTTTTCCTCAGGAATATCGGTAATTTCAACCTGTTGTGATGTTGCCTCTCCTTTCTCGTTTTTAGCGACAAGTTTATATGATCCTTTATCATTTTGTGACACATTCGAAATTTCTAATTTGACTGCAAACTCACCCTAAAAGATATACGAATACAAATCATTTACGTCTTACATAACAATGTAAAATAATCTATAGATTAAAGTGTTAAATCATAGAGATTTATATAATAGCAGGATATATTTACCTCTCTAACAGGTTCTATAAGAACAGTGTGCCTAGAATCTTCTTTAACCGCACTGGCTTCTTTAAACCACGTGCAAGATGGTGCAAATTTACTTAAAACTTTACATTCAACAATTACAGTCTTCTTTTTAATAATTTTAATGATCTTTGGTTTTTCTTTAATAACTGGAATGACTGTAAGAAAACAACAATACGTACATTTATTCACGACTAATATTATTATATTACCATATATTTATTTTATTTTGGATTAAAATTTCTACATAAGTACGACAGTATTTTAATATATTTAAAAAATATTTAAGAACTTACTTTCAATATTGAGCGTAAGATTTGCATTGAGCTCTCCAAGTTCATTTTTGATATTGCATTTATACAATCCGGAGTCTTCAATACCAGGGTCGACAAGTTCCAAAATTATAGTGTAAATATCTTCTTTTACTTCTACCCTAGTTTTTATTTTCGACGAGTCCCTGATTTCCTTA
This sequence comes from Heliconius cydno galanthus, assembly GCA_036379175.1. Classification (NCBI taxonomy): domain Eukaryota; kingdom Metazoa; phylum Arthropoda; class Insecta; order Lepidoptera; family Nymphalidae; genus Heliconius; species Heliconius cydno. The sequence continues at coordinate 328,506 of JAKRZM010000307.1, forward strand.
CCCTCGTGGTACCAGACGATCGTTGGTCTAGGACTAGCTTTAACTTTGCAACCCATTATAACCAGTTTACCATTTTCTTTTGATTGAATCGTAGGTTTTTCAACAAAAGTTGGTCCTTCACCCTCAGGTTCGGGTTCTGCTTCAATATTCAAGTTAAGATTAGCATTGCTTTCTCCAAATTCATTCCGAACATGACAACGATAGGCGCCACCGTCCGCTGCCGTTGGGTTTGTTAAAAGCAATACCAATTCATAAACATCCTCGCTAATGACTGATGATTTTATTTCTATTTTACTGCTAGTCTTGATAACGTTCGAGCCTCTGTACCACGTAACTTCTGCCGCCGGCTTAGCTTTACAGACACAGCGCATTGTAATAAGCGTGCCATCTTCGTTGGGAATGATTCGAGGTTTTTCCACAAATGACGGTGCAAAACCATTTTCGTCATCCCCACCTAAACAACATAATGCAATTTATACTGATTTGTCATTATAACAATATAATATCATGCAGCATTAAAGCTTTAGCCTCACATGCGACGCTACTGAATGCGTACTTTACCCAATAATTTAAATTTGAATTTACATATTTCAATCTCTCATTACCTTGGAAGTTTAGAGCAATATTTGCATTGCTTTCACCAAACACATTGAAAGCGTTACATCTATAATTCCCGCCATCTTCCTGTGTAGGACTTAAAATTTCTAGAGTAAGGTTAAAAGTATCTTTTCCTATAGCTTTCCGAGACATTTTCATTTTAGCACCGTCCCTAATCTCTTTGTCACCGTGAAACCAGGTAATGTCGGGCACGGGGTATGCTTCTAAGATACATTCCATTAATAAAATATCTCCCTCTTGCCTAATCGTAGGTTTTTTGGGAAATCTAGGTGCTTTGCCATCAGGTATTCTGTTTAAAAGATTAAGAGTTAGTAAATATCCTAAGCCGAAAAGAGAATACTTTAAATATTGCTAAGATCAATCTTACTTTGGTTTATCCCCACCCTGGAAATTTAAATTTATTTTTGCCACGCCTTCACCGTGTTTATTTTTAGCCACAGCCCTGTATTCTCCTTTGTCAGAATTTTCTACCCCTATAATTTCTAATCGCGCCATATGATATAACGTTTGATCCTCTTCTAATGATATTTTATATCGACTGCTTTCTTTTATTAATTTCTTTCCATGGTACCTGCGTGCATGTTTACGCATTAAGATACAAATTTAAATTATAAGGACATTGGAATATTTTCATTTTCTACAGTATGTCCTTACCATGTGATGGTTGGTTTCGGTTTGCCAACACATCTACATTCGAACGTAATTTTGGTACCATCCTCCGATTGCCTGATGACAGGTCTCTCCGTAAATGTCGGTTTGATAAAGTCTTCAGGTACGGGCGCTTCATCGCCTATATCAGTGTTTATATTAGTAAATTCATTTCTGTTAAATTGCCACGAAGATTTGCAGCTTTGCCATTAAAATCATTGGAAATTTGTGAAATATTTAAGATGTTTTCTAACGATTTGTGTACGTATTAATAACAACTCAGGTTTGTATATAAGAGTTAATTAAGGAAGAATATAGTTAAATATATCAAATAGATACATAAATAAACTTCATTATTTCATCTAAATTGATTCTAAATATATCCCGATCAGTACGCATTACAGTTGCAAAGGTTACTTAAATGTATTTATATACGTGCTTACGCGCAAGCAAAATAAAGATTTCAAATTTTAAAAACATTTAACACAATTTAAAGCGCTCGGGTGTGCCATGTTAGTCAAGCTTTAGCGATACATATATATATGAGATATGAGGTCTAAATATATTTAATATATATTTATTAGTATAATGCACTTTTTAAATATGTTTAATTTTATGTTTGTGGGTTTAATATGTGTTTCAGTTTTTTAAATTTATTAATTACATTTAAGTCACATTACTTGTTCTTCACAGAAAACATCTTAAAATCTAAATAAATTAAAATATGGAATAAATAAATTGAGTAACTACAATTTTTTGTGAATTAGTTAATGAAAAAGCTTTGCTGCAAATTCTACGTTCACAATAATGAGATCTAATATATTTATGAGATTAGAATCACACATACAAATAAGCATCAACAATGTAAAGCAACATTTCTTAATTATCAAAAAAATATTCTTATATTTAATTAATTTTAAAATATTTATAAAATAAGATTTTGTGTTATGTGTAATTGTTTGTATGTGTGCATTTTAAATGTATGTACATATTATGTGTATTTGCAGTATTGGAATATATGGAAAATTTCATCCATGTTTTTTTCCTTCTTATATCTTTGATAAGTAAATCACTAATTATTTATTAAACTATTATAATAGAGATTGAACATATAGAACTTTGTGAGTATATTTTTTATATTTCCATTTTTATTATAATTTAACTTCCTACTATTATAATATTTATGTCGAAGTTCAACTCACTGTCGAAGTTCAAGCTGATAGTAGCGTTGCTCTCGCCGAGCTCGTTCTTGGCTGTAACTCGGTACTTGCCAGCGTCTTCCACTGTCACGTTGTTGATTTCTAACGACGCGTAGTACGATTTACCGTCCTTGCTTACTGTTAACTGAAATCGAAAAAATGTAGACCGTTAGATTTTTTTTTATTTAATATTAGCATCTCTTAAGAAGATTTTATAAATATAATTTTGTAATTTTTTTATAGTTTTTATAAAATGTGTCGTTACAGTAAATTGAGGTTAATGGCTTAACTGAAGATGTCTTCTTGAAATATATTTAGGTCAAGGTCATCTTTAAATAATTGATATGTTTTTTTTATTTTTTTGCTAATAATATAAGAAAACCTTCGCCATTTTAAAGATTTCTATGACAATAGAATAACTAGATGAATTATCTAGTTATGTCTTTATCCTTTTATGCTTTAGTACTATAATTTTAGTTTGAGTGCTGTTCAAAAACTTATTAATATTTTTTATAATCTTCAAAGGGGTGATTTTGAACCGACCTTGGTTAATAATGATAACAAATAAAATTATTTCCGATACGATGAAATAATTACGACATAGCTTCCCAAATACAATACAAAGAAATCAATCAGTTTATTTTCTTTAAAAAGCTATCTAAAAAAATTGCTTTACGCTGTACTCTGTACATCGCAAGGTAGGTAGAGGGAATCTAGTGTTAAACACTGACCGTTCTTCATGTTTCGCCATTACGGAAGCATTGCATATTGAGTGGCGAAACTCAACGCCACACTTTTACCTTGTTGCCTATATATAAATAAATAAAAAAATATTCCTCGAGTGGAGATAAAACCCACAACCACCACTTCGTTAACACCACGAAGACCTCAATCTATTTTCTATAATTAACGTTTATTCGTTATATAATTAATTTGTATTAAAATACCTTATGTCTCGGACTATGTTTGACTTCCATAGTGTTGTGGAACCAGGCGACGCTGGGCACCGGCTCAGCCTCGATACGGCACTCGAATATTAGTCGCTTGCCATCGTCCTCTTGACGAATGGCTGGTTTCCGCGCGAAAGTTGGCGCTTTACCGTCTACTTGCCTGTTAGAAAAACAATTAAATAAAATAAGCATTCTAATATAACAATTATAATTATTTGTAGAGTTTTAGTAAGAAAATACACTAGCAAAAGTAATTTCTTTAAAAAGTTACCAAGCAAAAATTGTGAAACTTACTTTTGTTTTTCTTCGTCCGCGGCTGAAAAATAAAACGATTTATTAATAATTTTTATATAGATCATCATTTCTTATTTAGTAAAGAAAATTAAACGTAATTCTTCTATTGAAACGAACTCGCAACCGTCGCGCTTAAACACACGCTTGTGCCACTGCGCCAAGACGGCCTTTAATGTTAATATTAGATGTTAAAGTTTTAAATCTAACGGGTTGAGCAAGATTGATTTAGTGGGAAGCGCTCTTAAACACATCAAATTCGTAAAATACTGTTCTAACAGTTCCTGCGGTTGAAAGTTTACTTTGAATAACACCAAGCAGACGTAAACATTGGAATCCCAATAGAGATGATCTCAGAATAAATCCAGGTGTGAGATATTTCCAGCTGCTTTAAATGCAATTGATTAATATTCGGCACAAAGATTTACTGTAATGTATGGCACTGGCTCGTTTTTAATGGTCTATAACTCTGTGTTGTTACTTGTTACTGATCGAGAGTTCCTGGAATCCTTGAACACGTCTTTAGAATTATTATTGCATTTTTTTATTACAGAAGCTTATAGAAGGAAGTTAAAGAACTATATTAATAATTTTATATAGAATTGCTATATTGTTATAGTTTTAAATAAAGAAATGCAATTTTTTTTCTTGGTCTTGTTACCGACGTGTTAATAGTTAAAAGTTAAGCAGCGAGCTTAAATGATTATATTAATCATGTTTAGTATCCGAAAACAAGTCGAACCCACTACCACTGATTGTATAATATGAATTCTGATACTTTGAAATTTAAATTTTTTTGAAAATAATCTACTGAAATGTATAATATCACAGTAATTCAATAACTTTTATTTTTTTATTTTTTTACAGCACATATTTATTTCATAAGACAATTTTTAAATACAAAACCAATAGTTATTAATAGTCATATTGTTTATTCTCATGTTTTTCTTGTACATGATTGTCGTCACATTCACTCATGTCCCATATATTTGGCTCGGAGATCAGAGATCGGTTAGAAAGAGTCGATCGTTAAATTTTTGTTGACATTTATTTTTATATATGACTAAGTGATATTTTTGTGTAACGAAATGTAGTGTTGAATTACGAATTTTGTTTTGTCGAAAAACTTATTCTTACTCTTATACTCTATACATTTATTGTTTCGATAAATCTAACTTTACATTTGTCCTGCTGTAGTCTCATGGAATAGCGGAAGAGATTTGGCAAGATTCTTTTTTATAATTTCACGACAATTTCCATATCATGCCTTTTAAGTAACGTAACTCAACACCGCGCTTAGTTTGCCAGGAAGAACAAGGAAAGTAAAATAGCAAAACTCTAGCAGGAATAGAGCCCACAATTATACTATTATTAGACATTGATGAGGTCACTTCTAGCCCCCATAAATGTAACCCTAACCCTATTATTTAATTTACTGTACCTTAAAATTCCATGTTTCATAAATAATTCACTTATTATTTATAGAAAACAAAAAAGCAATAAGTTAAATATTTACCATTCATTAATAAAAAATAAAATATCATAGCACAAAACCTGTTTAATTTTGCATGCACTATAATATTCCAAAGATATGGAACGGACGACCTCCGATTTAAAAATTAATGAAATTTAAACATGTTACTACATTCTACGAGTGTAAAGTAAAGAGACACTCACGGCTGAAGTTAAGATTGATGGAGGCGGCCACCTCGCCCATCTTATTCTTAGCCTTCACTTTGTAAAGCCCCGCGTCGGTCTCGATCACGTCGTCCAGCTCCAGCACCACCAGAAACTTATTGTTGGCGATGCTCTGGATCCTTGGTAAGAAATAAGGTAATTTAAATATTCACATTTTATTTTTGTTTTAGCTTCAGCTATCCCTGGCTGGCAGAGGTTCGTGTTAAGACACCCACGACAAACTTTTGAGGCATTGCGTGTTGAGTAGCGAAACTCAACACCACGCATTGTTTAGTTAACAAAACGAGATTTTTTTTTTAATTATTTTGATTTTCAATAATTAAAGCTTAAGTTGCACTTAGTAATATTAATAACAATTAGTAGTAGATATTTATTTCATAATTGATTAAAAATTAATAATAATAGCTATATTTGTGGCGTTAAGTACTTCATATTATTATTCAAAAAAGTGAATTTTAATCTTTAGAAAGTATAGTAAATTTAAAAGTAACTACAACATAAAAATGCTATGTGTAATAATTTTTGTTTTCCCAACTAGCTATATTTCTACAACGTAGATCGTAGAAACGTATTTAAACCTAATAATTATATATTACGTATAGGTACTAATATAAAATCAATACAATGTATTTTATAGTAGGTATTGTATTGTCCTTTTTTATTAGCAGACGGTGGAGCGTGCCAATTGTGTCAGCTTCCGATTATCTTGGCTTCGTCAAAAGGAACATTAAGATGAAATCGTCAATCGGTCAGGCGACCGTGTCGTTGGCCCCATCATTGCTATGCAAATTAATTGTCCAATTACCCCTTGATAAAATAAAACGCTACTGCAACATATGGGTACTTAAATGTTTTAAGTCAGCTATCACAGATATATATGGCGACAAGTATTCTACGTATATTTTCTGAAAGCTCATTTAATTACAACTTTATGAGAGTAAACAACAATTATAGATATATAAAACAACACATTTGTTGTTAGTCCCCTTTTAAATTTATTGTACAGGTGAAAATTTATGTTAGCTGATGTTGATAGCGTCTTATATTTAGTTAAGAATGTCTTCACGTACATGTATTCCAAGAAAGTGTATTAATAAGTATTTGTGTTATTGTAAACTTTATTAATATTGACTGGTTTTCAGGTGGCCTAACAGGAGTCAATTTGTATTTCCTAGATTGCAGGATGAGGGGTTCAAAACAACGACTGGGATTGGAGATCCAAGCGTACGTTTAAAGCTGTACATTAACGCTAACACAGCTGTCCGAGAAACTAAACAAACCTGAATTTATTCTACTACCGTCTTTGAAGTAAATTCTAGAAATAAATAAATGCAATCTGCAAATATTAAGATCAATTCAGTGCACGTATTATTTAACTGAACCCCATAACCATCGTGATTATTAAGTTTAACTTTTAAAATTTTAGTTAAAATGTATATTAAATATAATGGGCAATAAACAACAACCCTCTAATACCCTCTATTTTGTCAAGGGGTAATTCAACAATTAATTTGCATAGCAATGATGGGGCCAATGACACGGTCGCCTGACCAATTGACCCAACTTGGCGCTCCGTTCTCTCTGACTACCCCGCTAGGGATATACCGTGAAGCTAATTTAAGTCTGAAATAGACCTACATTATAGCTTGAGAGTGTTCTCGTTAAATCATCTTTCGAGAACATACATTTTTTTTGTTTTTTAATGAACTATAAGAAGGAGAATTCGTTACTTTTTATATAAAAATAATAGTTGACAAATTTCAAAATAAATAAAAACAAAATCATAACGTAGATTATACCGCTGATTTAATTTGATAGAAGCTACGTCGACTTTCAATTTTATTAAAAAAAATTAAGCATTATTGAGAAAGTTAAACTTACTTAAACTGTGTCCTATTATCTTCTTTGAGCAGTTCATCGCTGCGGTACCAGCTGATCTCGGGTTTGGGAGATGCCAGCAGTTGGCACTCAAAGACCAGCTTGTTGCCATCATCCTCTTGACGCAACTGCGGCTTCTGCGTGAAGCTCGGGGCAAAATCGTCAGTCACCCCCATAGTGCTATGTGTTTGTCATCACTGTTTGAAAATTGTTTCTGTGCCCACTTGAAACGGACCTGAGGACCTGATGGACAAAAATATGTATGAATGGATATTCTGTGCAACACCTACGAGTTTCAAACCTTATTATAATTTCAAACCTTATTAACTTCAGTTTCAAACCTTATTAACTTTAGTATATTTTTATTTCTAAATGTGTGAAACCATAATATTAAATAATATATGAATATTATTCAATATTATTATTTAAGTCTACGTAAAGTTGTTATATAAAACTTAAAAAAGGGGTTAATTTCCAATCTAAAATCATTAGTAATATCATTAATTAAGAATCTACAAGCATTTAAAACGAATAAATGATTATAAGAACATACAAGCAAATTTTTCAGAACTTATTAGACTTAGACAGGTTATATGTATATTTTAATAAATTTTTTTTTTACATATTATTTCAAAAATTTATGCAATCTTAATTAAATTACTACAAAATATTATTAATTAATTATAAAAATAAAAACTATATTGTTGAAAAGAAATAGTACTTAAAAACAATAAAAAGCCGCTTTTGAATAAAAATTATCTTAAAAGTAATAAATATATATTTTTTAATTTGAACTTAGAATAATATAAAAAGCGGGGGTTGCTATTTAACTGACCTATTGACATTGTGCACCCCACGCTTTTTTTACACTCAGTTCAAATTAAAAAAAATATATATTTTTATGTTTTTTTCACAAAACCGTGTTTTTTAGATTTTTTTATATTATTTACTATAAGTTGTAAATTCAAATAAATAAGTTGTGATCTACAATCCGGGCATTAGTACCGAAACCTCGGTGGGTGATACCGACATGCACTTGAGCGGTTTTTTTATATTATTGCGGTCTTTCTTAACAAATTTCGGTTCGATTTCTATTGGGACGAATGAAATTTTATTCGTATTATTTGTCTAATGTTGTTTTATATTTTTAGCTTCTGCGTGTGAGTAGAGAGAAACTAGTATTAGACATTCGTTTCCTGTCTTCTGCTCATTGTTTTGAAATACTGAGATTTTGGTCGCGGGACATTAGGCCTCGCCTTGTCTTACCGGAATTGAAAAATAAAAGTCATAAACAACATTTTCTGAAATGAAGCTATCATTTAAATTTTCCGAATTATTATAAAATTATTCTTCCAAATTTATAGCTAAGCTTAGATATACATACATTTTATATATAGGTAAAGCAAAAAGTCCTCAAAAAAAGTAAAGTCGAAATAATATAATTATTTAAAAAAGAATATTTTTTACTGTAAGTAATTATTAATAAATAATTTATACATACACACATGTATAAATTATGTACTTTTTATTTTGAATTAATATCCATTTTCTTAGTCCTTGATCTAAGGTCATCAATATTTTCTTCTTTACTATTTCTTTGGAACTTGATTGAAATTAGTAAAATTGTCACTTAATCTTTTTTAATGGTTTTAAGTTTCGAGGCCGTTGTGGCACTATCGTTTTTTGTTATTTTTCCATAAATTTACTTAAGAGAAACTGGGCACTGGATTGTGTCATACGAGGGTGAGAGAATTAAATTAATAAATTCTCCTAATGAGTTTCGAATCCCCGACCACCATGTTTACAAATGTGTTTCGGATGATCTCAGCTATCCCACTGCGAGTACAAAGGCTCTAATTTTTAAATGACTTATTTTATCAGCTATACCAATTAAATAAATTGAAATGTTCAAAAGGCAAAAGTATATATAAGTGTAAAGGTATTAAGAAAATATTCATCTTTAGACAAGGACATGTTGTAAAAGAACGAACATTAGATAAATATATTCTAGAACTAGGTAGTTTACTTTGAAATGTTTAAAATTTATAAGTTTTACTTTACAATTATTTTATAGTTTCACACCTCTCCCGCATACAATGCAATGAGCAAAGAAAGAATTAAAAGTTATATCTTAATATACCGATGTAATGATAATCTTTTAAATACAATTGTATCTTCAAATGGAGACTGAATTCCAAACCATAACCATACGAACCGTATTCGTACATGTACAGTCGGACAATTTTCTATTGTGCTATGACGGTGTAAATCGACTACTAGATTATCTTTTTAATACAACGGCTAAGCACGATATTATCAGTATCATCATATTACACGTAGTGGTCTCGAATGATCAGCAATACATCATCGCTAGTATCCAATAGATATTTGGCAGAAAGCTCTCAAATGACTCATATGTCCAGCGGTCAGCGCCATCTGCCGGCAAGGTGAAGTGACCTGTGGGTGTAGAAGTTAGCAGTTTTCAGGAGTATAAGAAACGTCCCATCTATTTCTGTAATCGCTGAAGGCCTCGTGATCTTTTCACATTCTTAACTTCCGACGTTACCTAATAATCGTGTTGGTTTTATTTTGTTTTATTGGTTTTTATTTAAGATTTTTACTTTTTATTGCCATCTTTGAAAATATTTTTTTGTATTTAAATATTTAAATTATATTAATATATTTAAGAAGAATTAAATATTTGACATTAATAATAATTAATCCAGTCTATCGTTCCAGTTAATTATACAAAAAATAAAAAAATCCAAATAAATCACTAGACATACCGTTGAGAATAGATAGAGAAATCCAAGTCACAAAATCAATTCACCATAAATGCACAATCACACTTAGTAAGTCAAAAAAAGTAAAACTTTGGGTAAAGCGCAAAAGTTTTAGGTAAATACGAAGTATATAGGGATGTCGCCGGCGGCGGGACGCGTCGGGTCGTTTTCGAAATCGTAACTAAACTATGAAATTTTGGCGTTTGGCCGAGGCGGTGTGGGAATGCGCGTGGGACGGTGCAGCCGGTTGGATAACCTACAGTGACGTATCAGTGCAGAGGTGTTTTCCGAAGAATAGAAAATGATCTAATTATCCCGGGGGATGTGGGAAACAAGATGACTTATCACTGACTTCTGTCTTTCGTCGATGATGGAAAGTGATATTGTTGTCGAAGGGATGTGGCAAATTGAATAATGAAATTTAATTATGGTAGGAATGAAAATAGATTATATTTTTTTTCAGCTTCACGCTGTATCCCGATTATAGTGAGGAAGGCAGGATTCTAGTGTTAAGATACTTTTTTCTTCACTTTTAGCCACTATCGGCACTGCACAGGGCGGTTGTAAGTTAAATTTCCCCTCCAGGAAATGAAATATTCAATATCTTCATCTAATGAGGAAATGCCTCTAGAATTCGATGTAAAGTGGGGAATGGAAATGTATTAAAGGGAACTTAGAACTGAGTGCCTTAACAATAGGTTCCCAGGTTCCCGCTGTCTACCCTGAAACTCAAAATAATTTTAAATTACTGTGCAAAGTTGGTACAATGTTAAAATGTTTTAACCCTGAGTCAGCTATAAATCTCCGCACTCGTCACTGAAGCAAACAAGTGGTGTATTATTGGCGCTCGTTTATCTTACACTTTTCATTCTGTTCATTAAATTGTGTTGGCAGGTGGACGGTCAGGTGGCCGATAAATTTTCAGGTAAATTTTAATACATTTCTTCATGGTTGAGTCAAAATATTGTAAAATAAACGTTTTATTATAAAAGTAGTGGAAAATATACTTAACATTGTTTTTTCGTTTATTTGTTTTGAAAAATGAGTAAAATTATTTATATTTATTGATGCATTCTTCTGAAATAATAAAAAAAACCGGCTTCACGCTGTATCCGGCACACAGGAGGGTAGGCAGAGAGAACCTACTCCGTTCCCCACTTTCCGCGGAATTCTAGAGGCATTGCGTTTTGAGTGGATGAACTCAACGCCGAAGACAAGGCAAACGGGCGTAGGGGTCACCTAATGATAAGTGATCATCGGCACCCACGACCCTGTGTAACACCAGAGGAGCTAAAGATCCTTTCCCAGCCTTTGCGGAGGAGATAGACGCAGTTTTTGAAGGTATCCATGTCGTATCATAAGTGATGGGAACTATGCATCACCATCAGATTCAATTACTACTCACTAATATATACAATGAGAGAATACAGGAAATTTAATTTAAACAACAGTAAACACGACAAACAAACAGACGCCCACGCGAGTACGAGACATAGCCTCCTGTTTAATAAACATTTCTTAATAAAATCAAGATATATGATAGCGATTAAGGAATCGATAAATTTCATACGAGAAAAACATATATTTACAATGTGAATAATTGAAAAAAGATAAGGAAAGTATAAATTTATTGGAAAAAATATAGATACGTATAATTTTAAAATTAAAAAGTCTATATGGTACAAATAATTATTATAATTACGATAGTAGCACAGTCGAGTCGGCATAGCTCCGGTTATGGGTTATAAATAAGACTATTTACAATCAATAGGTGCCTTGTCTTGATGACAATAACGCTATACAGACATATAGAAAGCTTCAGAATCAAATTTAAAATAACACAGATTCAAACCCGGTCAACTTATTACACAGATTCAAACCCAGTCAACCAGATCAGACCCTAACTTCGCTTATAATAGTCCGAGTAAAATTGATGTTTGGAATAAGTTTAGTGATTCAGTTATGAGATCAATTTTGAAATGCTAACCTAAACATGAATGCTGAAATGTATACACAAAAACAAGAACAGCCTAACAGACGTGATAATTGACATGTGGAAATCTAGTGAGATGATCTAGATATCTCTGCTTATACCTAGGTGAGACACTTGTATTTAAATGAAAACAGTGTCTACACTCTAAATCCAGAATCATAGCTTGCATACTCTTTCCTCCCAACTAAATCACTACATCGTCATTTATTTATAATTAGTAGTTTAGTTTTTATTCAGCTCCTCGCTTTATCGTTCATATAGCAGTTTAGGCATAAAGAACCTAGTGTCAAAACACTCCGTTTTTCGCTTTTGCCCAAATATATTTTTACTCTCGTTTCAATTTTCAAAGAAAAATCTTCACTCACTAATAAATTATGTTAAAAATGTAATTCCTGGTAAACAAATGATCCATTAAGAATCTCGTGATTTGGCCACAACACTGCGTGGTGATTTATTGTATTCAAATTAGTCTGTAGAATCAGAATTTAGATATGCTAAATGAAGCACGTACGCCGAAAATGTTTTTGAATGTGACAAATCTTCAAAACGTTTAGAAAGATTTTTAATATTAAGTCGTAAGTCGTACTTTGATACTAAAACTACAAACCTTTTGTAGTTTTATGCTGTGTCCAATATGTAGTAAGCAAGGCAGAGATAACCTTAGTATTAAGTGTCCATGTTGAGTGGCGGCACTCAACGCAATGCAAAGCAAGGCTCTGTCCTGTTTTCACGGTGAGGAAGTTTCCCTCAAGAGATCAAACCCACAACCGACGTGTTTAGATACATATATTCTGAAGAAGTTGTAAATTTTCCACGTATATATCTGATAATACAGTAGCTGTGTAAGAAGTACTTAATGTTATAATTGTCACCAAAAAATAAATTAAAATGACTGTACGTCAGCTTTTCATTTGTACGTGATTGAAGAATTGACATAACGTTAAGGGTATAACACTCAACAGTCAAATTATTCAAGAGCCCACGCGTGCGTAAGCGCACGTATTGTGTCCAAGAATTTCAGTTTGAAATGCATTATATTTCTAAATGTGTTGACTTGACTCACCAATGACGTTTCTTGTTTGGTCTGATAACAAACTAAAAATATTTGTCTTAAATATCTTCATTGCATCATGGTGATTGAAATTTATATTTACTAACTTATTTATACTGGATATTTACTTCCTACGCTTATGCAGAGCTCGTGGTGCAGTTGATGTGAATATGCTTGAAACCGATAATAATGGGTTCTAATCCCAATAGGGAAGTGTGGTCAGAGATCTGGTAAGGTAACGGTAAGATTCGATATTTAATAACTTGACATCCTACTTTCAGGTTACTAACTGTATGTTAGGAAATACAATTATCTAACATTTTCCTTCTTCGTCAACGTCAAGTTTTGCCTTACTAGAACGAGCAAATAAATATAAATAAAATCTTCCCTTGAAAGGGAATCGTACCCTCAACCATCGCGATTACAGTCAAATACTGTCCAATAGTGCTACAACAGCTTAGATAGGTTTTCTTAGATTTAAATTTGAATATTATCGAGCGGAGTAACGGCGCCCAAGGCCGTATTTTATGTTTTCCAGGCTCCCAGCCCGGATCTCATGTATAAATGTAAATATCAATCCGAGTGGTTATATAAAAACCACAGTTCTAATGAAGCCACGAATGCGTCCGGTGTTTAATTACTATTCCATGTAATCCTAAAGAGTGGAGCGATGATTTATTTAGTTGCAGTAAAATTAAAAACGTTGAATATAAAACAAATATTTTGAATTTTGAGGTTCTAAAAAGTTAGATACTTTAGTATCTAAAGTCCAAAAAATGCTACAGCCAGAAAATCATATTTTCCTCACATTCACTTTTCTCAAACATACCCTCATTCTCACCTCAGTCCCTATTAATCTATATATATAAAAGGACTTGTCCTCACTGACTGAGGTAAGACGCACGCACAGCCGTAACCGCTGTGCGTAGAAACGTTAAACTTGGACAAAAGTTTGCTTTCGTAATCTGGACATCCACTAAGAAGGGATTTTGAAAAATTTTAACCCTAAACGGGTGAAATAGGGGTTCAAAGTTTGTATGGAAAATAATTTAAATCGGCACCGATTTTCATAAAATTTGAAATTTAGATTTTTAAAAGTATTTAATTAAACACGTGTTTCATCGTTTTCTAGAATTCTCTCCCTAAGGGTGCAAATAAGGGGTTGAAAGTTTGTATAGGTTTTTTTAAATCGTCACCAATTTTTATAAAATTTGAAATTCAGACTCTTAAACGTATATAATTAAACACATGTTTCATGGTTTTCTAGAATTCACACCCTAAGGGTGCAAATAAGGGGTTGAAAGTTTGTATGGGAAAATTCTTAAATTGCCACCGATTTTTATAAAATTTGATATTTATACTCTAAAAAATATTTAATCAAACATATGTTTCATGGTTTTCTAGAATTCATCCCCTACGGGTGCAAATAAGGGGTTGAAAGTTTGTATGGAAAAAAATTTAAATCGCCACCGATTTTTATAAAATTTGAAATTTAGACTCTTAAAAATATTTCATTGAACACATGTTTCATGGGTTATTAGAATTCACCCTTAAATACGCAAGCGAAGCTGCGCGCGTCCGCTAGTTTCTAATAAAATAAAAAAAAACGGAACGACTAGATTTTCTCATATTAATAAGGTAGCGCTTAATTATTATGTCTTGCTCTTGACTTACAAACCAAGTATTATGTACGAAACACTCGTATGATTCACTATCATAAGCCAGACACCTGTTCTTTGAAGTCGTAACCAAAGGATGTTATCGTCTCCCATTCATTTTTGTAATCATCGTACATTTAGGAAGTACTTACATAAGAAATGCCAGTCTTGACACAGTAATTGCGACAGATTGAGGGTTCAATTTTGCCTTGCCTCCGAAATTCGGCAATAATTGGTGAGCGGAAGTATCTTAATGGGTGTCTTAACTCTAGGTTCCCAGGTTACCTCTATCTACCCTACTATGTTTGTAAAGCTAAAATAAAACATCTGTATATTTTAGCGGTCTATGCCACAGTGTATCCAAGTATTGCCTTTAATTGATACTCCTTGATAATCGTGCACATGACGGCTATATTACTGTAGATCAGTGCCAATAATGTAAATCATAGTTCTAGCCATAACCTCAGTCATTAAATTTTCATTTTATGATAACTGCTTCAAAGAATCCCAGTCGGTTTTTCAATGACATGTTCTTGCTTTACAGTATCCTCTTGTGGGTTATAAATTTACTATTTTTTTTTTAAATGTACTACTTTAAAATTGAAACTCTCTACATTAAAATTAAAATATTTTTTATATACTTTTTAAATTAATACCATTCTTCAGGTATGACAATTAATTACTTTTTCTTTGCACTTGATATTGCTTAATCTTTAATTCATCCATCCAGGGATGTACAAAATTCCTTGCATCCTTAACATTATATGAAAAATTATTTTTTCTTTTCTAACTTCACGCTCTATTCTGCTCGCAGTGGGCAGGCGGAGGGAACCAAGTGTCAAGCATTTTCCGTCCAATTCTGGAGGACGCAATGCCTATAGTGTGTTGAGTTGTGGAATTCAACGTTGCGCTTTTTTACTTGACACCAGAGCGAAGAAAATTCTAATGGGGAACGAACCCATAACCTGTTGCCTTTATACCCACACACTTGTGCCCTTGCACTGTGATCCCTAATAATTAACATAAAAATTTCAAATAATTAACAAACTCAGAGACTCGGTCCTCCAAAAGTGATAATATAAAGCTTTATGAAAAGTGCGAGTGCAGCTTTTATTAATAAGCTTTCATAATTAGATCTCACATTTCGAAATCTGACGGTTTGGCAGGTGGCCATCCAGAGAGGGACAGCGATAGCTCATCGCATGAGTGGAAACAGGACAGGTGATAATCTTGTGTGAAAAATATTTATGCTAAGGCCTTCTGTTGCTACGAATTCGACTATGAATAGGTTGGTTATTTCTGAAACTTGTTTGAAGGTTAACTGTTTCGTTTTGCGGAGAATTTTCTGGTTAACTGAAGCTTTCCTGGTGGTTGTGAATCCACTTTTATTGTTTTTGTGGCATTTATGTGTAACATACATAATACGTAACTACAAATTCTTGTATTTTGATTGTTCAGATTGGAAGTATTTTTAGTAGTCCAGTACTGCTGGTTGACTGATGGCTTTTTTATGACTTCGTAGTGTCAATCATTTCTATGAAAGAAATCTCAAAATTGTAAAGAGTATAGAATATTTTTTCTTATTCTCATAAGTATAAAGTTAGAAGGATAAAAAATCAATTAATAGAATTCTTATTATAACAAGATGGTTGTGGGTTCGATTTCCGCTCTGGCAAAACTAAACGTTGCCACTCTATGTTCATTGTTTCGTATTCAGACAAAAAGCGAAAAACATATATATTACTATTATATTCTTCATAATACAATTCTTTGTTTTAAAAAGTTTTTATATCTATTTATACAACTAAGTGACTCATACATACGTTATACCTAACAATGACTAATAGAAGTTCTAGAATGGCACGACGTGACATGGCATGACGGAGAGTGGAGAACAGTGAGAACATGTAATTCTATGGGAAAAAAATATCAATACCAATTTTAGTTAAAATGTATGACAACTTAGAATTATTTTATTGTAGGTCAACGGGAAGTACAACTTATATAAATTGGGGAATTTAAATTTTTCAATTTCTTTCCTCTATCTTCTATCTTTATCCAAATTTCATAACTGTAGTTTCACATAAAGTACCCTATAGGTTTTGATTATGCGCCAAATTTCATACAAAAAGCCACAAGATCGATGCATGCACTCGTATCGTATTGTATTCTATCGGTTTTCCAAGAGAACGTAGACCTGAATTTTCAGCTTCCTGTACGCTATCTCGAGATACACTTCTTCGTCTTAACAGACGGACAGACAACAAAATGATCCTATAAGGGGTCCGTTTTTACCTATTGCGATACGGAACCCTAAAAATATGATATCTACCGATGTATATTCATAAATCTATACAATGATATTTAAATGATAGTGTCATACAATTTGTTTGATAAAATCTTTAAGATCTTATCATTTAGAGAAACATTACTTCTAACACTAGAAATCTACGAGTATATACTACATTTAAGTTTCAATTTCTTGCAGAGAAACTGAAACGTTCAGTAGTAATTAATTCTAAAATTAAATGTGAAAACGTTTGACAAATAGCACCATTAATATTTATTGTCTTCTAAACAAGTGAGGCTCAACGATATTATCTAATGGCTGGTTATGAGGCTTGGCACTAAAAATAAAGGACAAAACTGCGTAATATTTTAGTATTTCCTACGTCGACTCTGCTTGAGAGTAATGCCTAGATTAAATTTAATAAAAAGAACAACATTTTATTCTGTTTTCAATATTTGATTTTGATTTGTCATACCCATTTAGGTTTGTAGATATCTTGTTTGTAGAAATTATTTAAATAATAATAAAAATAAAATATTATACAACCTAAATTTTGATTCTAGATATCTATATTGATATCCAAACTGGATTGGCGAAACGGAATTGTAAACCTGGTGGAACAGAATTATAAAAACGATGAATTGAATTTAATGTTGCATATTGATAAACAATTCAAGAAGAAAAATTATAGGGATTTCTCTCTGCTTCCATTTCTTCAGGGACAGAGTACCCTCTTCCCTACCCAACCAAACCAAAGTTGTTGTTAAATTTTAGCATATCTATAAGTTATCCTTTAAATAGTTGGCTGTAGTTCAATGTATTGAAAGTTTTACTATCAATATTCACACAAGACTTCACAGATGGGTTGCATATGTCACTGACAGTATTAGCGTTCACATTGCATTGACGTTGCTTTTCATATGAATTGCTTTGATGAAAAATTTAACGACATTTTGTAAATACATTTAAAAAGATGGTTGCCTGTAAGAAACCGCTTTTAGTGATAAGGCCGCCATTGCACTTTGTATTGTCTTTCTGTAATTATTGTTACTCTACTGATTCTTTGTTTTTTTTAGTGCAATAAAGTATTATTATTATTATTAAAGATGTTATCATGCAACAAAGTTACCAGATGCTCCGAGTTTGTCAGGACGTCCCGATTTTTTGCCCAAAAATTTAATGTCTCCATCGGAACAGGCATATTACAGTACCTACTGCGAAAAATCTTAGTCTATTGATATTAGTTTTTAATAAGATACCAACAGTTTCATAGAATTACAAATGAGAATATTCATAAATTCTTAACTAAACTTATATGGTAAACCAAAATAATATAATTTAATTATAGCGACGTTTTTCGAAAAAACATTTTATATTAATATCTATATATCATTAAAAAAAACATTCAATACATATATATGTATATAATGACCATGATTTGCTATGAGCATATTCTCAAGCCCATCTCGCAAAGTGAATTGTAAGAAAATTACCATTAAAATAGCAGAAATATAGTCAAATTCAATGTCAGAAATATCATTAAATGTTACGAGCGTTTACTAATTTACTTCTAACTGTAAAGTGCCCACAGTTTTATCGTTCATTTGACACATAATAGTAATGCACCTTGGTGCTAAATATTTCTGTACCTACATACTCGTAGCTAGTGCCCACAGGCCACAGCTTCAGTCGCGTGAACTTTATGATCTTTGCCATATTTACGATATCGTAACATTATATTTTGTTTTAGTTTTGTTTTAATAGCCAGTTAGGCTAAAGGAACCTAGAAGTCTTCATGTTCCCTCTGAACATGAGACCATTACTGGTTGAGTGGCGGTGCTTATCGCTGCATTTTTTCTTATCAAGCAAGAGTAATGAACAAAAATTAAATTAACCACAGACGGATCGATTTCACAACCATTGCATATGCAGTTACGGTGTTCCACTGCGCTATAATAGTCACTATGTTTTTAAAGCCTTATAATGTAATCATCCAAATTAATAATTCGACGTCTTTACTTGTTCAAAATTGAACAATTACTAATTATTAGCTGTCAATAGATGCGATTATTCACTCGAGTTTATAGATTAGATGCATGCATTAGATGCAGACGCACTGCATTGCATTGCATTGCAGGGATGTTGATAGGATATCGATCAACGCAAGATCGTAGAAGTGATACATATACGGCCTATTTCGTAGTTGTTATAAATAATTTATATGTTTTCGAAGACTATTACAGATTATCTTAAATAGAAAAAAATATTACTGGAATTAATTTTGACTTTATTTAAATATATTTCAATTATAATAAGAAAAACGTATTTAGCGGGACAGCCAGAGAAAAAGTTCCAAATGCTACAGTTCATATATACCTCCCTCACCTTGTCCACTATCATCAAATTCTTCGTACATACCCTTTCGACAGGACAATTGGTAAATTGTTCTCGAAAGTCAATCGAGGTCCCCTCGCCTATGTTACCATTCACTCTTGCTTCATGTTCTCCCCTCATTCTTTTATTACTCAATTTCTGCATATCCACCTGAAAACATTCTTCTCCATTCTCATTGCGACATCCTCGCTAGTTCTCCTCGCTAGTCCTATCATTATGTGTATCTCTTCATTACGGATTCAGTCAGCAATACTTCATCTCTCTTTTTCCTTCTGTACCACCCACGACTCGCTGTAGGGACTGTGCTATGCCGTCGTTTTGTCGTCTTATCAATACAGCTAAGGTACCATTAACTCTGTTATCAGCAGCAATACGCCATACAGTACCTCCATTTCGTATCTTATGGCTTTACTAAGCATAATTGCCAGATATATCACTTTATTGACTTCTATGTTTTGATCCAATATCTTGAATATTTATCTGTATAGAGAATTTGAAATAAAAAATCGACCCCAACTTTTTTAAAAAAAGCATCACACTTTTTGGCGGATCTAAACGTCGCGCTTACTTGAACAGTGAAAATTAAAATAACTTAAATAATATAAAATAACTTAAGAAATCATTCCCCAGAATGGAAATCTAGAGCAAAACCATCGCGATTACAGTCAGGCGTTGTCACCTTATGCTACGACGCGACGGCCTGAAACTTCGACAGTACTTCTATCGCTAAAGAAAAGTCTTCCAACTTTCTTTTATATTCAAAACTATATTATAGATTCAATTACTATATTGAAATCCTATAAAAAGCGGTACAGATGACCTGACAAACAGAAAGACTGACATAGACAATAAGAATTAATCGTTTGTTTGTTTGTTTTATCCTGGGTTCAAGTCTAAGCCTGGTTGTAAAAGAGTATATATTTTTATTATAAAAAACATTGTAAATAACTAGTCGCTTTTAACTAGGAACCTGGTGTTAGGACATTCCGTACTTAATAAGACTTTGCCTACTTTCGTTCTCTACTTTCTGTTGAATTCTGGAGATACTTTGCCTCGTTACTACAGCGAAAGAATGAAAATATTAAATATTTTATTTCCTCGAATGCGAATCAAATCTTGCGCCTGGGCCAGTTTTTTAAGATAATAGACAATAATCCATTAAAGAGTATAGTAATAATTATTCAGATGATCTTATTAAATAATCTTAGTACCTACACGTGATTGAGTCATATGCCTATGTCCACAAATATATTATTTATATACATTTTTATCAGCGTCTTGCAAATAGCAGGGTCGGTCAAAGGAACATGGGAACTTGGTGTAAGGACACTCCGTTCTCATTAAGACACTTCCGTTCCCCACTTACCGCTGAATTCTAGAGGGCAATGCTTTCAGAATTCGGCAGAAAGTGACGGAACTCTACCCCGATTTATGTATATATTAATTATAATATATTTTATTAGTAGCTGAAAAGAGGTTTTTTACAAAACGTAAACGAACCTATTTTAAATAACAGAACCTAAGATTCGAGCATTGAAATGCTGTACAAAAATATAACCAACATTTGGTAAATTTAATAATACAAGTATATCAACATCCGCCAGTTGCTGAATTTGTTGAGTAAGATTAATATCTACATTAGCCGCAGTTAGAGCTATTTTAAGATAAATCGCGCAGCTCCAAGGCGTCTGTGCTCTGCAAACTGTCTTTGAGGAAATTAATAATTAATACATTTACATGCAAAGCACATTAGATCTCGTGTTTCGCTGAAAACCACATCGTAATCAGTGCGTATGTCTGAGATTAGAGAAGCAGCCGACGTCGGCGGTGACTCTCGCAGTGTGGCCGAAATATCTCGCGGCGTCGTAGTTCAAAAATAGTCTGCGCCGACCGACGCCGGGCTGCATACAAAAGTGGTGTGCGGGGCGACCAACATATCGCCTTATCAAATTTCCCTGCCCACGCCCACCGCCCACGCGCCTCTACCCCCGCGGGCGGCGGGCGGCGGGCGGCGCTCATGCATTAGTATGTTAGCACATTCCAACATATCCACTTAACCACCTCACTTCGAAGCATTAATCGATTAATAAGCGCACATCCGAACTTACACTTGGCACTGCGCGGACACCGCTACGAACACTATCGCGAGGCCGGGACGGTACGCGCTCGGCGCCAGCCGCTACCAAACTGCTTTCCACGGAGCCAACGCGCGGCAAGACGTTCCAAAAATAATATTCATTGTGTGTACATTCACTTATAATACCTAGGCCTTAGTATAAATCTCGTCGATCTTTATAAATAGTACAGGTTCGATACAGCAGAGGTATAAAGCAGTAGATGCAGTCGACGCTATTAACCCAAATGATTTAACCTGGATACAATTGACAAATGCGCACGCGCAGACGTATCATGGTTGGAGCTATCTAGATTGGCTGCGAAATTGTATTTACTAGAACTGATAATATCATTTAAATATGTCATTTTCTTGTAAAAAGATATTTTCTAATCGCTATATGAGTCATTTACTCGTACTAAAGTATTTTACAAGTTGAGTTACATTTGATTTTGAAGCTGATACAAATGTATTGTCGATAAAAAGCTAAGTATGATCATTATACTCTTTCTGTTTGAAATTAATATATTTCTAAACTATACATTACTGAAAATATATATCAATAAATTAGTAATTGTTCAAAAGTCTCAGCCAAAGCTTCTTAGTACTAAACAGTTCCCTGAATTTAAGCAATCTCTGCCCAAATTATTGATATTGCCTAATTCTATTTCTGAACTTTTATTACTTGGCTCCTATTTTCGTCTAACTTTATAGTGAAATTACGTTAGCAGTTTGCCAAAATTCGCACTTTTCGTATTCTTATGTTTCCCCTGAGGTACACATACTGTATGAATGAATATAGCTATGGATTTTTTTATATATTTTTATTTCACCTTTTCAGATTTTAAGTGAGTAAGGAGTTGATTCATCATAGAGCTAGAATAGTGGCATTCATCTTTCTATATATTTTTTTAGTTTCAGAAGAAAACAATTAGATGTTAGCTGATCATGTATCAACAAAGAAAAGGAAAAATGCCTAAGATGATTTTAGCAAAAAGCTTTCCTCTTGTAAATATGACGTGTAGATATTAAAACTCAACTCAACGTCGCGCTTTCCCTCGTTACTAAGAAAGTGAAATATTAAATATTTAATTTTCCTAAGTGGAAATCGAACCCATAACCGACGCGTTTATAGTCACACCGTTGTACCACCAGGCCACAACGTTCTAAGACTGATATTGATAAATAAACAGTATACAAATTTAAGCAAAGAATGTTCAATAACAAAGAAAATTTAAATTCACAGAGCTAGCATTATTTTTTTGTCTATTTGTCTTTTATGTCACTCAATCACGTAGAGTTAAATGTAGAACGACATTAGCGTAGAGTTGCGTGATATTCTTTCCAGTTTATTTCAAAATTACTAAGCAATTGTAATTTTGTATGTTGGTTTGTTCATTGTTTTTGAAGGTATTGTACCGGAAAGAGTTTGCAAACAAACCGTTTTTGTAGCAGTGTTTTTTTTTATTGAAAAGACAAGGCAAACGAGTGTACGGGTTTACTGATGGTAAGCGATTACCGCCGCCCACGACCCCAGATGATGATGAGAGATGTGTCACCAGATGACCTACAGGTGCGTTGCCCGCCTGCCAGACGCGCTTTTTGAAGGTACCAATTTCGTATCGACGTGGAAACATTGCCGCAAGTAGGCCATTCCACAGTAAATATATATGAATATTGGAAAATGAAAAAGAAAATAGATGGAACGCTTTTACTATATAAACAATACCAGACTTAAATGCAATTATCAAATTTATTCTTAAACATTAATTTATTATGTATAAAAAAATAAAAGATATTATATATAAAAAATCATTATACAAATAAATTAATTCATACGAAATTATAAGTAAACATGGATTTAATTAAAACGGTAAAAGCCGATTGCTGAATAAAAAAAAATGTTCTTATTTTAGAAATATTTTGGCGCCAACCCAAAATCGTTGATTTAGAGAATAAAAAATTCGTTTAGTTCGTATTAGTGTACATTGGATCTCTTTGTAACCAGGCTTTCAATTCTGTCTCTCATTCCACTTTTCAGTTTCTGGATATTTTTGTTATACAGTAGATATTTAGATCATAGCAATTTTAGATTCTTCGGTCATCGACCTTTATAATTTTCATTTTTGATTTTAGAGAATCGATTTTTTTGTATAGCAAGCACAAGCAATAAATAACGTAATACTAAGGCGTAGAAGTAAAATACTAGAACAAATAAAATACTCGAAAATAAAACTTAAAAAGAGTAACCTTTTTTATAAGCATTATTGATTCAAAATGAGAGGTAGAGATATATATTACCTTACATAATAAAATAAGTTATACAGTAAAAGCACCTAATGTAACAATTTAAGTTTTATTTGCATATACATAATATGTCGTATACAAATAAAATTCCATACATTTGTTACAAAGTAATAGAAATCATTAGAGCTATTTTATATTATTTCTGCCCTCATATTAAATTATTTATACAACGTTATAAGATACATGGCATTGATTTAATTCAAGCTTTATAGGATAAGATCCGCTACAATTTGGATTTACGAATTACAACGAAAATATTTTGGCAAACATAACAGCAATTATATTAAGAATATATGGCCGCAAGTGCACCTTAATTATATAAACGATATTGATTCGCTCACATACAAAATTTAATCAGAAAATTTAAAATAGAACAGACTTATAGATCCACTTTGTTTGCCTTATAAATCTAGTAAGAATGCAATGAGTACATATTACAATGTCACATAAACAAAATTTTTAAAAGAGGATCAAAAAGATTCAACCTCGACATATATCTTAAAGAAGAATAAATCAAACGTCAAAGTCACTTTAGTTACATCAAAATTTGCAAAGTGATTGTGTAAACTAAAAAAACAAACAAAACAACATGTGAGGTGAAAAGTATGATAAGTGTAGGAGGTCTCCTCTTGGTGATGTTGAGAAGTGCGTTTATTGTTGCTTTCCTCAGCATCCCACAACGGGTAGCCAATCTTACTGGCATCAAGGCCTGGTCTAAGAAGTCTCTTTACAATAAGATCGACCTCTGCACTCAGTCCTGCTATAGCCAAATAATCCCAGGTCTTTATTTGAGCAATGAGAAAGCAGCCTGTGACAAACATGTACTCGAACATCTTAACATCACGCACGTCCTCACCATTGAGACGCGCAGATTGCCGAAATCAACTTTTAATGACAGCAACATTAGTACCCTCTACATTAGGGCCAACGACTCTCCTAGCACCAATCTCCTGCCCTACTTCCCTCTTGCCAATTCCTTCATCGAGGAGGGCTTGCAAAAAGGTAACGTGCTCGTCCACTGTCACTTCGGAGTTTCCAGATCCGCCACCCTCGTCATCGCATTTATCATGGAGAAATATAAATTGACATTTGAACAGGCATATAGTTTTGTTCGACAGAGGAGAAAGTTTATAAACCCTAACCCAGGTTTTGTTAAACAGTTGAAGCAGTATCACAAAATGAACTACGATGTGAGTGGATTCCAAAGGTTCGAAGCGTACATGAACGTCAATGCAAGGAAACATAAATATAAAATTGTCTCGGTGGCCGCTGTTATAGTCGGGGTTCTTATTCCTCTGGCTGTTCTAGCTTTATGACATTTGGGTCAGATGTAACTCAGTTATTAATTCTAAATAGAAATATAAAAAGGAAAAATTTAAGAAATGAAAAGAAAATTTACAATAGAAGATATTTAATATGACGTTAGTTTTATTTATCAACCCTAAATTAACAGTTAAATACTATAATATTTTTCCTTCGATAAAACTATTAATTATCTTAAGATTTTTGATTTTCGCTATTATAATACATTCTAATTATTTCTGAGTTTATTTCTGACAGTTGACACCAATATAAGCTACTATTAATGACTTCTTGATTTCCTCGCGTAGTGATTAGTCTCTGTGGTGGTGTGAATGTCTAGTATTTTATTCATGGATATGTTCTTCCGATTTTAGATATAATAAGATTGATAGGGATGCCCTAGGCACATAGGCATATGCTACTCTTTTATGAATTTTAGTTTTTTAATATTTATTTATTTTTTTATATATAAGATTTCAAATAAAACCTTAGCCTTGAAGCAATTTAAAATAAAATGTAGTACCACAAAACACTTTGTTGAAGCTAGTAGCGGTCGTATATCGCTATGGCTGGTGGTCGCGGTGACAGCCGAAACATTAACTACGAATGCATTAGACAATTTGTAAGTTTCATTTGAAATTTCATATTTTTCCTTCGAACTACCTCACAAGTGTGCCAAGAACAATTCACCAAGTACCAACTCAATAACAGAAATACAGTTTACACGAATTTATATATTATTATTTCCGTTTAGCTTTTAAAATCCTGTGAGAAATTTTCGTTGTTATATTTGTAGCTGTGCAGCTTTGTTGTTTGTCCGCTATTAATTGAAATAGTATTTTGGTCGAGCTAAATTTGAACCAGAGGTTACTACTTGCAGGTGTCCACTCTTAGTTATGATGAGATACTGTAAACAAAGATCTCTATATCTATATATATAAAATCGAAAGGTCACTCACTCATCACGAAATCTGAGAAACTACATGTGCTCGGAATCTCAAATTTTGCATGGACGTCACTTACAGGACGTAGGTACTCATGGAGACAGAAATTAATAATAACGTAGTTCACGCAGGCGAAGCCGCGGGCAGGCCGCTAGTATTATTATAAACGTATAAGTATATGTATGTTTCATATAGGAGTTTTAAATATTAGCACGAGTTTGAAATGCGCTCTATTGTTTTATCAGCTTTATGCCTTCCGGAAGGCACAATGTTGTATCCCTGCACCACGACTGGCCTCAATTTTTAGGGTTCCGTACCTTTTAAGAAAAAAAGAAACCTTTATAATATCACTTTGTTGTCCGTCTGTCTGTCTGTCAAGAGCTTTTATCTCGCGAACCCTTGGAGATATCGAGTTGCAATTTAAATTATATTTATTTTAAAAAAAGATATTGCCGTTTATATCGCAAAAAACGCATATTTCGACACTATAAAGGGAATCAAAATTAGTAGAACCATGAAATTTAGATAGTATCTACAGGTGGTGCTAGTTCAGAAAATATCTGAATACTATACATTTGAGGTTAAATTCTAAAAAAAAATAGCCTTAAAAGAGGGGCAAATTTAGAATTAAAAACGCTAGTTCAAGTGAGGTATCAGATGAAAGGACTCTGGCTAAGCTAAGGAGAGCTCATCTATATATATAAAATCGAAAGGTCACTCACTCATCATGAAATCTCAGAAACTACAAGTGCTAGGAATCTCAAATTTTGCATTGGAGTTACTTATAGGACGTAGGTGCTCGCTAAGACAGGAATTTGCAATATTCCACTTTTAAGGGGTTGTTTTTGGGGTTGAAAGTTTGTATGAAATTTCGTTACTACAAATCTAGGAGTCTCAAATTTTGCATGGACGTCACTTATAGGACGTACTTACGTACTCATGGAGACAGAAATTAATAATAACGTAGTTCACGCAGGCGAAGCCGCGGGCGGGCCGCTAGTACCTTATATTAGTAGGAATTGTTGTATTAGTAAAAGTAAAGATGTGAGAGAAAAAGTACAAAATATTAATAAAACTAGAAAAAACATATTACATTTTTAATAATTATTATGATAAGAAGTTTAGTAAGAGATGAGATTTTCAACGACGCATGGAATTAAATGGAATGTGGACCACAGACTGCTGCAAAATATTAGGCAACTATAATTTCTCTATAATTTAAAACTAATTACTCTTTTAAATGTTCTGTTACATTATTATGTTTTATTGAGGAAAATTAATTGTTGCTGGTTTTAACACATCGAATGACATACACCACCTGCCTCCATTTGCATTTTTATCGTTTCTATAAACGCTTTACGTGCGTTTTATAATTGGTTTTTAATGTTCTGCACTGAGATCATGGTAAATAATATTTGCGAATTTTATATAATTGTTCTGTCTTTACATATTTTCCTCTTTTTTATTTTCTTTGAGGATATATTATTATAAGAATTTTTAATATTAGGTTTTTAATACAAGGTTAAAATTGGCTCTATGTTTTATTTCCTCTATTGTATTAAAAGATTTCACTCTCTGACTCTCCATTATCTATGCACTGCACAATTTTCTGGACAATGCATGTTGTCCATATCCAACGCCGCTTCATCTTGTACTAGAGCGAGAAAAGAAAAATAATACATTCCCCCATCGATCCATTGGGAATCGAACTCACAACCGGTACGCTTACAATCAAAGATTCTGGCCCTAATAACAATATAGGTATGCATAACATTACATAAACTCCATTGCCCACAGTCTAACATATCTCAACTGCACTAGAGAAGTGTCATACATCTTCACCTCACAAAATATGAGAAGTCGTCAGCACTCAGCTATAGAGTCGTCATTCGTCATATTACATTAGTTATTTATGTAGGGGAGGTATTTTTAAACGGATACTGGTGTCGCAATAGGTGCTAACAACGTTGTAAGCGACATTGTTTAAAGATTTTCAATATTTTATTTTCATATTTTCTACAATTATTAATTTAGGCAGCGTAAGGGTTGTAGGCAAGTATGGTATAGTTAGGCTCTTTAAGTGGCCAGCAAGTTATTTTTTTTTTATATAAATATTTTTTTTGTGTAAGTTAAAGCAGTATAAGGGGGGCAGTATAACGGGGGATCCGTTTAGTAAGAAAGAGTATTTTCGTCCAATCTTCGGAACATGGAGTGGTGGAACTCTACGCCTCGATTAATATGTTATTGGTAACATATTAAGCAAATATTGGTAACTGGCTCTGGAGTCAAAATATAAAATAATGCATGCTCTTGATTGGAAACCATAGAATCGAAATCACACTCATCGCGTTTTATAATCAGGTGCTGTGCAGTAGTATCTACAGTGAATCATAATTAAATTCGTTATTTGGGTTTAAAATAAGTTATTATTAGTGAAATAATATCATGTTTTTCAAAATACATATTTTTAAAACACAAAAGTAAACAAAACTCATTTTCTAGCTTCATAATAAATTAAAACAGGATTTCGAAAACTAATGTGAATAAGCCATCGTTCTACAATTTTGGCAACAACAACTATTTTACAGAATCCGGAAAAATGGGGTAAGAGTAATCTTGGATATACTTACTTAAATATATATTTTTTTAATGGGTCAAATATGGCAGAAAATGAGGAGCGGAGAGTTTAGACGCTAGTCCCTGACTACCTTGCTACGCGGGATAAAACGTGAATGTAAATAAACAAAGAGCTCATATATTTAAAAAATATATATATACGAGTATTGTAACAGGCTAAAAGCCTGAGGCCTGAGGCACGTGACGGTTGTGAGTTTCATTCCCACTTGGGGGTGTGAAATATTTAATATTTTCATTTCATCGTCCTTGTTATAAGGTTAAAGCTGTAATTTTACAAACATATTTTTTTATACAGATAAATCTCCTTCATGTTTTCTGCATACAAAATGACATTGGCGAATTAAATTGTGCTCAACCGGCACACTCGAGATAAATAACACCTAAAAAGTCAAATTGGTATGACAATACCTTATTACTTTTATATTATATTGTTGATAATAAGATTAATACTTAAGTTTAAAACATTCTCCATTGCATGCAGATTTCGTTTTTCGTAAGCAGTTTTATTGATAGCGTCTGCTGGCAACATATTCCAAAATAATTGTCTATTTTTGTAGAGCGACGTAACTCCGTGGAATGTACACGACAACAGGCGTTATTTTTGTTATATAAATTTGAAAAGCTCGTCTGTGGAAAGTCAAAAGCAAAATTTTCCAATTTTCCAATAAATAATTGTATTTTTTGTTATATTAGCATTATAATGAAATGCCTACTTTTTTATTCCTAGGCTAAAAATATATTTTAGTATAAGTTTAACAATTATTTCAATATTAATGTAACTTATTTTATTAAAAATATATTTTTTAATGCTTACATTTTTATTATTAAAAATGTTTTTAAAAAAAATGTTCAATCTTTTATCACTATCTCTTTGCAAAATATTGTGCAATCTTCTATTTCGTATCTCCATTATAAATATGAAACCATGTTATTTATAATTTCTTAAACCACGTTCACGCTTTTTTCTTCATGACAAGGTTGAGAAAGAGAACCTAATGTTTGTAATTTTTCACGTTTATTTTCAAAATATTGCGTGGCGGAAACGGAAAAAAGTGATGGAACTAAACGCCGTGCCGCCGTCTACGAGAGCGGGGAAATCAAATTATTTTGATAAAATATGATCATTCCCCTTATTGAGGATTGAACCGTCGACCATCACGTTTCCCGTTTACAATGGCCTAATACATAACTATAGTATTATTTTACGTTTTAAAAGTAAAAATGAAGAGAATAACAATTCTCAAATCATTACCGTTGGTAGGTATATATTAAATATATTTTTTTACTTTTGTATACATGCCTCGGTACACCGATAGTGCTTTTAAGAACTTTACTATGTGAACTTGAAAAGAATTAGGTTTTACTTTCTACTTAAATTGGGCCATGAAATAGTAATTCCCGTCTTGATTCAGTTAAAAGTAACAGAGCGCCATCTATGTGTGCTTTTAGTAATGTTTTATTATATTGTTAGAAATCGGAAGCGGTTGGCGTTTTTAAAATAACACGATAAAAATACATACCGTCTATATGTCTCCAACGTACTCGGACAGAGGTTCCACGTAATTACAATAAGTGACATGTATCACTCTATAACAACACTACACACTAGATACCTTAAGTCAGGGCTTCCGCCTACAAGCAACTGTTTCTGTTTGACACAATTCTACTGCTTTTATTGTCATTTTTACCTAAATCTACCCACTTTAACACGAATATGATGACAATATTATTTATGTTCAGTTCTGCCGTTCAACATGCCATGTTTTTAAGTTTAAGAATTCAGTGGGAAGTGAGCAACGGGGAACCTAGGCTAAGCTAAGTAAAAGAAAAGAATAGAATCGTAATAATGTAATAATTCATACAATAATTCATTGTGAAATATACATAAAAGAAGTTATGATTTTAGTAACTTATTTCCTCTTAAATTCAAAACTTTAGTTATATTAACTTTAGGTACCTTTGTAAAGGCTTCCATTCATAACTAAATATATATTAAAAGAAAGAAAACAACAAAATACGTCATAAGAAATTTATTCAATAATTTTATTAAAAATTAATGTTCAAAAATGTTTACAAAAGATTTTTTTTACAAACAATAATTTATTTAAAAATACAGTTCCCTTTAATAAAACTTCATTTGTGCGTTCATTCTTATTTTAAATAAACAACAATACTTAGATCTAGTAATCTCATATAAAACATTAAACTAGGAGATTCGTTGTCTTCGAAACATTGTTCTTATTGCAATACTTACTTAGTGTCTATTACTAAAATTAAAATTAAAATTAAATCGAATTTAACATTTGTAAAAATTCTAAAAAATCTACTTTGTACAGCATTAATAATCTCAGTTGAAACTTACAGTATTTATAGAAAAAAATACTTAAAAATAAATTTACTCGTTAAATTCACTTAATAAAATAGGCACCAGCGAATCCTTTTTAAAAATTAAGGCACTTTTGCTAAATTCTTTTTTTCTATATACATTCATTGTAAAGGCACTGGTTTAAAATAAGCGCTAATATTGTTATAAGTGGAAGACATTTGAAATGTATGTATATATTATTTACAACAACTCTAAAATGTGCGTTACTTTTGTCTTTTTTTAGGTATAAAATAGTAGATAAGAAAAATATTAGCAAATTCATAATCAAAACACATCAATAAAATAAAGCGAGAGTGTAAATATTTTTTCCAATATTTAAAACATAAAAATCAAGTACCTAGATGATTTGAAATAACACGATGAATAAAAATCCATTTTTAAAAATGTTTTTCATAAGATAATTTGGAAAATATAGATAAACATACCATAGATAAAAAAAATATTGCATATAATGATACGAGAAATTTAGAATTAATCATTAGTCAGTCTCTTGAGGCAGAGTAAAGTTATCTGCTGCTGCACCACAATTATTTACCAAACTAAAAAAAACTCATGGCCGCCCTGAAGTTAGCTTTAGATAATTCCGCAGATTTTATTATATTTTTTTCTTACTTTTGATTATTTTCTTCCAAATAGACAATGCGTAAAAGTGCAACTAGCCTAACTTCAGGGTGACCAGGACACGTCGACCATACTGTTAATCAACACAACCTTTTAAACTATTGTATCATTTGCAAATATTGATTCTCTTCATAAAACGAAGATAAAGATGTTTGGAGATCGTTTACAACCATGTTGTCGCCGCCTTGTAAGGGATGAGTACTGCTTGAGACCATTTCAGAACTTTTCCAATTTTCACAATTCTCCACATATTCTAAAGTCCGCTGATAAGTTTCCTGACGCATGTTGTTCTGGTTCTTCTTTCTTCCGTTCGTAGCCTCTATTTGGGATTGCGATATATCCCACACTTGAACGTCCGCTTGGTTTTGACTTCTCAAACTGTTCATACTACAATCAGTTTGCTGTTCACCACCATTTTTAATTATCTGGTTACAATTTATTGACATCCTCGCTCCATTCGGTTTTTGGCTTCCCGTGGACATGTTGACAGAATTTTGCACTGATTTCTGCATATTATGTTTATTGAATTGATTCCCTGGATAGTCCCATTGGTTGTAGGAGCGTTGCTGATTATAATATTGATTATTGTTCATCATAGCTTGGTTGTATTGATGATTGTTTTTCGGCGGTGGTGGACCCATTACGTTAGAGTTGTTTACTACAGTGTTATAAGGTGGTGGTTGAGGGTATTGCATGTTTTGATTATATTGTGCGTTTTGCGCTGGCGGTGGACACATGCTCTGTTGTTCACAGTAACTATTTAAGACTCCTCGGCTCATGTTACCGCTATTATCAACACTCATCACTGATGATCTTGACATTTGCATCGGATGCAATTGATTTGTTTGGTTCATATAAGCCATGGGTTGGATGTAATTTATTTGATTGTTATACACCATATTCTGATGGTTTGCCGGCATCATCGCCATTTGAGGCTGATTTGGATTGAACTGCGCCATCATTTGGTATGGTTGCATGTTTTGATTTCTCATGTTAAAGTTTTGGTTTTGTGCTGGATAAGGTGGGGCTTGGTTGTAGTTTTGATTTTGAAATTGATTAGGAACATTGTTAAAGTTCTTATTGGGTACCTTATTATTACAGTTCTGACGATTATTATACGGTGGTGCTGATAAAGCTGGTGTGTTCATCATCATATTTTGATTTTGATTCTGAACTGGTTGAACATTCATTGTCATGTTTGTCATGTTTTGCACCATAGGGTTTGTAACAGGACTTTGTAGTCCAGGATGCATGGGACTTGCCATGCCATGACTCATGGGACTTGCCATGTTTTGTGAAATAGGACTTCCAATATTATTATGTCGTGGACTCATCGTCATCTGGTTTGGCATTTGAGGACTCATTAAGCTTTGCATGCTTTGTGGACTCATAGCATTATGTTGCGGAGACATTACGCTCATGACACTTTGTGGACTCATAACATTGTACACACTAGGGGGGCTCATAATGCCGTGTGGCATATGTTGAGGACTCCTTACACTCTGAGGACTCATAGAACTATGGGGAAGACTTTGAGGGCTCAACATACTATGCACTAGATTAGGACTCATAATAGTTTGTGGAGTCATCACAACAGTTTTGGGACTCATGGCGGGCTTTTGAGGTAGTGGATTATTTATTCTCATTCTATTAGATTGTTCCGTTTGGTTTGCAGCCATCGTTTGTAATGATTGTAACGGATTATTTGTAGAACCATTACTTGTAGGAGGTTTTGTATATTCTTGTTCACATTTTTCAATAACTTCCGGAATTACTTGCTCTTGTATTGGAGAATTCTTTTCATTTGGAGACTTAGGGACTAAAAGAGAGCCACTGTTACCCGACATACTAACGTCTAACGACCTTAAATCGACTTGGATATCACTTATATTGAGATCACTTCCTATGGCACCTAGATTTTTGAGGAGAGAATCATCACTAGTAGCGACGTCACTGATTTTATCACTATCGTTGTTATTGTTTTGTGTTTCATTGCTTAAAATGTCTTTGGTAGGGTTGTCATCTTCGCTGCTTTTCCCTTCTGGTTTTTTATTTGTGGAGTCTGTTTTGGCTGGTGCTACCGAATCGGTTCCCAATATTGATTGGTTAAGATATTGCATCATTTCGTCTGGTATCACCAGCTTGTTTTCCACCATTTCACCTTCAGCGACCTAGAATATTCAAAAATATCAATTAAACAGTACGTTACGTACGTATGTATGTTATTTTTTAATAATTATTAACATTTATGAGAGGACTTTGTCGCCCACCACATATTAAGATGATTTATAAGATAGTATATTAAATATAAAAAGATTCTGCAGAAGCTGAAAATAATAAAAAAAATCATTCCCATAATATAATCAAGACCATATTTACCTGTTCTAGGTTAACTTCTTGGTTAGGATGGTGAACTTGGGCGGTAGTGATAACCACAGTATTGGTTGAATTTGAACGCGACTCCTTGTAGTTCACCTCGTGGTCATCTTCAGTTTTAAATGGGAATGGTGCATCACCCTTAAACAAAAGATTAATATGATATCTAAAAACTAGAAAATATTTTATTACAGTTTTTAAGAATGGTAAAAGTTATAAATTTCACGGTTTATCGTTAAGTCACTCCATTTTCTTAAATTTAATAAATTTGTTTCTTACATAATTGAACAAATAAGTGTAAAGAATAATAAAAAGTTAATGATATTCTAAACTGTAATGTAACTTACATACATATATATAGATAGACTAGACATAGATTAAACATAGATTTTATACACTGCTATTATATACATTTAACTTACCACATCATCATTATTACAAGGATAGGGCTGGTACCCCTGTGCCTGGTCGCTCAAGTTGGACTGTTCAGATAGCCGTCTAGCTTCTTCCTTGATTTGCACATTTGGATCTAGTTCTAGTGCTAGTTCCTCTGCTCTCACTTCTGAACAGGTTACACCTCGGAGGAGCACAGCCTGGAAATAATGAGACATATATATTTTTGGTACATGAGGCCGTCAGTGTTATTATATTGAATGAATTATTGATATTTGCTCGGTCTGGAAACAAGACTAAGAGTGGCGATGAGTTTCTGCATTCCATACGCTATTTGTAGAAATATTGGGCGAAAAGTGGTTCGTTTATGGTACAAGTATATATTAGATACATTTTTTTTTCAGCTTTACGCTGTATCCCGCACACAGCAGGGTAGGCAGAGGGAACCTAGTGTTAAGACACTCCGTTCCCCACTTTCTGCCGAATTCTGGAGGCATTGCGTGTGATGTTTTTCTTTATGACCTTTTACATTAAAATTAATAAACTTAAAAAATATAAATAACATTTTACCTGATTCCCTTGCGATGTTCTTACTGCTTGTACAGCTGCTAGTGCTGAGGAGGGTGGCGGTGCGTATCCAACACACGATACTTGACTAGACCTATGAAAAATACAATAAATTATAAATACTTATAAAAATAAAAATACAATAAATTATAAATACTTATAAAAATACGCACACAAAAAATATTAACATTTGTAAAACAATTACTTTTGTAATAAATAAAATGGACAAATATGTATTAATACAAATAATATTATTTTAGCAAAGTGAGCTAAGAGGTATTGTCGATATACTGATCCAAATATTATATATTTATATAAATAGTATAGACATATTAATTAGATAACTGTTTAACTTGGTTATATAAACAAGAATAACAATAAATATAAGCATAATAATAACATTTAAAGGTTCAATATGTTGGTAACATATTAAGTAATTAACTCGTCATATCTAACCTCCGACTGCTATCAGGCGAGAGCTGGTCATACACAGTTGCATGCGTAACTAAACGCGGCGCCGTCGTAATGGCCACTGCACCAGATACTACTGATGCTTGGCTGCTTTTACGCGATATGTCGGATGATCTGCAAAGAATGGATAGAATTAATACTTCAGATAGTTATTATTAAAAAAAAAAATTATAAGCGTTTGATTATATACAGTGTTCTCTAATAAATGTATGAACATTGATGCAATCTTCCTAATAAATATAAGAGCAAATTAAATATTAGGCTTATGATAATTATAAAAGATAATCTGCTGGACTAGTTAAGCATAGTCAGGTGTTAGTTAACCTTAGTGCATCTATACAAGTAAACAACCATATACAAATTAGTTGAATTTTGGCACTGAACACCCAGTGCCTCGAGCGCAGAAATGGGAAACGGAGTCCATTAACACTAGATTCCCTCTGCCTACCCTGCTTAAGGGCGATATAGCGTCAAGCTGAAAAAACATATAGAACATTTAAACCTTACCTTGCACTATATAAGCTGCTTCCGGAAGAAATTCCTGAATCCCGTCTCGTGTTGGGCAAACCGGATTTCAGCTCCACTGCCACGTTGGTACCTCCTAGTTCCGTCCTACCGGGCATTGCACCTGTAAGGAAAATAAAAGTGATTAAGTTAGGTACTACAAACTGCATATGTATTTGTAGCCCTTTTTTACGAAAATTATACCGACGGAGGAGTATGAAACTTGGTACAATTAATTTTATTTACAGAAGCAATATAGAATGCGTATATATAGTTTTTTAAATATATTAATGAAATAAATATAACACACAGTACATACCATATTTTTGACAAGTTACATTTTTTTTGTATAAAGTGATACATACATAAAGTGATGTAGCTATGCCGACTTGTTTTGTACGTCAATCTACTCTTTAATATTTATTTATATTATTACTTATATTATTAAACACTAATTTCCCCCTGCCTAGCAGGCTACGCAAATCGTTTAGGGGAGGCGAATCGTTTTAGGTTCACGCAGTATACCGCACATACGATTACGATTGAAACAAAATATATAAATGTATATAGTTTAAAAATAATTCAATGAAAGACCACTTACCACCAATATCATGAACGTGAGGCATTAACCGCCCCACACCCATCTTGTTTCCAAAGCGAGGTGCGTGGTGGTGCGCTCGAGGCTCCCCTATGGCCACCATGGCGCGTAGCATGAGAGGCAACTGTCCTACTTCACCAACTACTTCTTGTTCAACCTGAGATTTAAAAATATATTAACAATAAGCTTAAACGGACGAAGCCGCTAGTGGGTTGCATGTTTTATGTTTCAATTATGAAAATATTGTTTTTAACATGAAAATTATGTATTTAAAGGCATATTAGGAAATTGAATAAATATAAACGAAATTAAGATCAGAATTTTAACCAAATTTTGAATATTTTTTTCAACTATATTTTGAGAAATTGTATGTATATTTATTATACAATACATTTACCTCTCCATCAAGCCTAAAATAAGGTGCGCCATTCTCGTCACTGAAGCCGCCAAGACCTGATCCTCCGAAATCCAATTCACCGCCACACTGCGCTGAAAGCTGTAAAAAATATAACGATTTTACAATTATTATATTATACTTAATAAAAAGAATAAGAACAGAGTGTCATAACATTCTA
The DNA here is from genome assembly GCA_036379175.1 of Heliconius cydno galanthus. Classification (NCBI taxonomy): domain Eukaryota; kingdom Metazoa; phylum Arthropoda; class Insecta; order Lepidoptera; family Nymphalidae; genus Heliconius; species Heliconius cydno. Next base: position 365,751 of record JAKRZM010000307.1, read on the forward strand.
TTCTCCATCTACATTCTACGTTCATTATCAACATGACACAACTAATAAACATAATATAAAAAGACCCACCTGATGAGCATTAGTATGAAGTCCCATAGGTAAGGGTGAGGCTGGACTCTCGCTTTTGACAGACGCTGATGAAGTATGACCTCTAACCAAGGGCACTCCTTCCTCTGACCTTGGGGATGAACCTGCTCCACCACCACCGGATTCCGCTGAATCATCACCTCGACTGCAACCTGATGATAGAGTTTTGACAAGGTCAGACAAGAAATTTAAATGCGGCGCTAGGTTTGGCCATTAAAAATAGTCTCCAAATCTACTAAAATATGAGCAAAATTATAAGCGTAAAAAGTGAATTGTTATATTATAAAGTATTAAGTTATTATTATACTCAGAGTTTTGTTCTCACCTTTATGTTTCTTACTGGCGTAGAATTCAGCTCCATGAACTGTTTTGACATGCTTCCTAAGTGACGACGGATCGGTATATCTTTTAGTACAACCCGGAGCTTTACAAACATAGGGTTTCTGAAAAAAAAAGTAAGAATATTTTATAAAAATAACATTCCCAAAGTAAAATGTATGTATATATAATAATTTATATATATATATATATATATATATTTATATGCAGGACAGCTGCCAACTAATGTAATAGATTGTACCATTGATTTTGAAAAGAGCAACTGTTGAGTTTCTTGCCGGTTCTTCTCAGCAGAACTGCCTTCCGAACCGGTGGTAGCTTTTTGTTCATATGTTCATTCGACGATTCAAAAGTGCTTATTATAAGTTTATTTGAATAAAGAATATTTTGAATTTGAATTTGAATATATTTTGATTCATTATTTTTTTTTAATATAAGTCTCTTACCTCATTACTATGCGTTCTATTCTGATGCTTAGCTCTGTCACTGGCGTTGGAGAAGGCTTTCGCACATCCGGGATATTCACAAGTGTATGGTTTTTCCCCGGTGTGACTTCGTAAGTGAGTCTTTAGATTTTCAAGCCTTGAATACGCTTTGCAACAACCCTCAAACTGAAATAAGTAAGCAATTTTTAAATATTTTTTGACTTGTCTATTTTTAATTAACCTATTTTTTCACTTATTCTATTTATTTTAACAAAAGATCTAAGTAAATATTTTCTATAGAAATCAAAGTAAAGTCAAATTCTTCAAAAAATGCACCATCATTTTATAATACTTACAGTACATTTATGAGGTTTTTCGCCAGTATGTCTCCGCATATGCACAACCAGCATATACTGAGCTTTAAAAGGCTTTTCGTCTCTCGAACAGCCGACCCAGCGACAAACGAACGCCTTTTTACTCGCGTGTATGTGATCTGTGTTAATGTGCTTCACTAGGTCATCTTGCGTTGGAAATTCTAGTTTACAATCAACCTGAAATATTGTTATATAATAAATAGTGTTAATTTAAATATATTATTATTATATTTGTCTTTTTTGTTTACTTTATCTACCACATTTTTTCTATCAATTCTTTGTATTCCGTACGATTGACGAATCGTGCCCGCCCTGAAGTTAGCAGTAGATAGCTGCGCAAATTTGGTTTTAGAATTTTTCTTACTATTAATTATTTTCTTCCCAGCTAAACAATGCTCAATAGTTCAAAAAATCTCTAGCGGCCACGACTCGCCGACTGTACTGCACATAATTATTCAATAGTAAACTTACCCAATGACAATTAGTCTCAATAAAATCACCAGGCTCGTCCTTAGAGTCCAACCCGTCGTGCACAGTGCTCTCCGCGGCGGCTGATAGCGGCTTGTTGATGTCTCTATGCGATATCAGACCAGGCGGGGATTTCCTTTGATTAAGGATGTTAGAGGCACTGTAAGAAGGAATTAAGGATGTTTTATAGATATATTTTATTGTAGTGAGTTAAATTAAGAGCATGTAAGATAGTAAGATAAACTGCTAACTAGTGCATGATAAATAGCAAGACTCATGATTAATTTAGGTTATGTTTTTGTAACTACTTCATTTTAAATTTATATAAAGAGTATATATTTAATAAATTACATAAGATATATATACATAAATACATACATACGATAAATAATATATATTGTTAAAAGCCCGGCGAAGTTTCGAACACTTTGCAGTAGTCCATGAGCACGGGTAGATGGATAGATACAAGGACTGTTGTATAGGTAAGGGTGTGTCAGAAAATGTACAAAATATTAAAACTAGAAAAGCATATTACATTTCTCATAATTGTTATGATAAAAAATTGAGGAGTGATGGTGATTTAATGCTGTATACAACGACGAAGACTTAAAAGAAATGTAGGTATCTCAATTCAATATGCCATTTAAATTTTGTTGTACTATATGTTATAAATAAATATTTGGAGTATAATAGTATTTAGTGAAAAAAAAAATATTTTTACCTATCAGCTTCCATAACACTAGTAATTTCAGGTTGTTGCGGTGGTTGCTGCATATGTTGAGGCGGTGTTCCGTCTAAGCCGAGTCCAGGTCTTACATCTACTGGTGCTCCTATCAGTAGCTGCGTTGGTGAAGATATGTGAGATCTAAAATATACAATATAAGAATCAAATATCTGAAATTAAAACTTAAAGTATTAACATTAATAATGACAACATACTCTATTGTTGCAGGATTGATTCCCCACAAGTCAATTGCTCTTCAATAATTAAAATCATTTACATTTAGCTGTTCGTATAAGTAGACAAAACATTATGTTTTAATTTCTAAAATGGTTCTAAAATGGCTTGAGAGTGGATATTAAGAGTGATTCAACATTACAATCCGGTGCCTACTTTATATAAGCATTCTTATTCAACTTTATACACTACATATTCATACAAGATACATAAAACTCACCTATGAATACCAGCAACAAGATGCGCGTGCGCAGCGTGGTGCGCAGCGGCAGCCGCAGCTTGCTGATGCGCAGGATCCAGCAAGACACCCGCAGGAAGGACCCCGCTACCACCGACGACGCCACCACGAGCCAACAGTTGTTGAGCGAGAGACGCGTGTGATAGTGATAATGCGGGAGATATTGCACCTAAAAGTTAAAGATCAGCATTTAACTTAGAATTTATTTTTTGAAAAATAATTTCAGTAGAAAAATATTATCAGTGATGTTCTTTTAAGCAATATACTCAAAAATAATGGAACAAAGAGAATGGAATGAATTTTCACTATATCATGACAATATGGCATGAAGTTGCGAGCCATGTAATTAGATAAAAAAAAAAATATATATATATTTTCAACCTATAACAATAATTATTTTTTTAACTTTAAAATATTAATATTATATTATATATTCTCATTATATTAATTAAATTTTATATTAAATACCAGCGCTAAGATGTCCATAACTGCCAGTGGAAGCTGCAGATGGTGCTCTCACTGCCAAACTGGCAGGTGACGCTCTGATCACAGCAGCCAAGTCCAAAGATTCAGCAGAGTAAGGACTCCAGGATACCGCTCGTTTCCTATTAGCAGAAGCACCAATTGCCCCGCCAGATAACCTGAGGCGATTTGGGGAAGCTATTCGAGAACCTGTAACAATATATTTCATAATTATATTAAAATTATATGGAGGTAACTTTTATTTGTTTTTAGCTTAACGCTGTATTCCTCAGAGAAAGCTTAGTGGTAAGACACTTCGTTCCCTAATTTCTGTTTAAGATTTGCCAGCCGCCTCCTTTACAGTCAAACAATATGCCGCTGGGCTACGGCGGTCTCAACGGTCCATCCATTGAGACCGCCGTTTTCAAATATACGGTCAGTTCTGAAGAGTTTTATAGTATTATATTTTACTTACCATCTAAACTAAACTGGAAATCTTGACTTGCAAGCGTACTTCCCGCGTGAAGCTCTGGATGTAGACTTCTTGCTGCACTTAAATATTCTAAGCCTGAAAGTAATTAAATCATTAATTCAAATATCCCAAGAAAATAAACTATGGTGGACCATAATAATTTTGGGTAAAATCCAAATCCGCTTATTATCGTAGAGAATCAATTACAATAAATCATACATTTTTTCAGATTTTAGCTTCGCACTGGAGAGTAGGTAGAGGAAAACTAGTGGTAATACACTCCGTTCTTTCCAAATTCTGGAGGCATTGCATATTGAGTGGCGATACTTAAAGCGCTTTGCCTCGACACCAGAAGAAATGAAAATATTAAATATTTCATCCTCGAGTGAGAATCGAACCCACAATCTGTCTCGCTTACATTATTACATTAAACTAATCCTTACAAATAAAAAAAACATATTAAATTATTAAAACGAATAATAACATAATAAAATTCAGACGGCGGCCTTAACATTAACGTTACCAACTTAATTCTAAATCGATAGCTTTATTAGATATGCCATAAACAATTTAGTCAATAGAATACGTAGACTGTTAATAATTTATTGATCGTTTAAGATACAAATGAAACTGCAATTCGATATTATTGATAGAGACGCTGTATATAATCTAGACAATTTAGTGATGGAACACGTGTCCGTCTGTAATGAGTGTTGTATTGCATATATTAGTGTATGTTTGTATGTATTATGTGAAAATACATAGTTATTTTTTTCAGTTTCACGGTAAATCTAAGTTATAGTGGAATAGACCGAGAGACAGACAGTATTGAGTGGCGGATTTTAACGCCGCACTTTCCGAATCGGTTAACATCATTTATTCATCCAAAAGGGGATATAACCCAACAATTAATTTACAGTGAAGAGGCCTTCAAATTGATACTCGCGTTATAAACAATAATGAAATTACAATTATAGCAATATAAAAAATCGACATGTACCTACATGATGTAAATAAATATACATATAAAATTAAATAAAAGTATTACAATAATTATTATTGATAATTCAAAAGAAAAACATCTTGCAGTTCATAAAAGTAAACTTATATTTCTTAAACTACAATGTTTCACTGTCTGACGTCAGACAGAGAATATTACCACAAAACTTCTCGAGCGTGACTAAATAATAAAAATATTACTTTAATAAACTATCTTTAGATTGAGATGTCAACATGCTTTGCATATAAATGTTCACATATTATACTCTACGTGATTAATAACCCACCGCCGGACGTTTACGAGCTCTCCGCGAGATACCATAATGCCTGCTAAATTAGGAACGTCCCAAGTATTTCCACGCTAATTGGAAACGCACGTCGATACCCTTCTCGATATTTCCCCGATTGTAAGAATTTTATGACTCATTCCAGTTCAAATAAAATTTAAAAGCAAAATTTAATTTAAACATATCAAAGTTTTTATGTGATATAAAATTTTTACCGTACTTATTATATTATGTTATAAAATGAAATGACAATTTTATTAAAACAAACGAAGGCAAATATTTTTATTTGAGTTTTTTCCTCGCATCAGCTCGTGTCGGTTTCGCGAAAATATTTAACAGATATATATTTATTAAAGTTTTAACAACTTATTTGACGTATTTTTTGCTTGCAAGTTAAATCCTTTACGCAAAAACCGTTCGCAAAAAACCAACGTACCGACAACCTCGCATATTTTATGCCGTATAATTATAGTGGTGGGCAAAAACAATCTATTACTTAACCATGATTATTTAGTTATTAATCAAAGTTAATCAACTCGATGCTTCATCACAAGCGCGATTGCTCGCGAGACTCCATTATAATTACATGCCTTATACCTTCAAAAACAAACACGTTTCGAGGTACAAAAAGAACGAGACGACTTGATTTGTCGATCACGCTCGTACGAGACGAGGCGGGCGATTTGGACTAAAATAATAGGTTGATGCAAAAGGCGCGAGGGACCACCAATTTGGCGGACACCCAAACCAATAAGAAGACGAGCCGATTCCGAAAACCTTCCGAAATATTGCATGTGGTCCGTTTGACGCGCCGCCGGACTACCAAAATTTTTATGTCTTCATCTGTGAGAACCGCCAGAATCATCGATATTTCGACCGATAAAAAGCTACTATAGCTAGACTGGAGTTTCGTACGTTTCGAATTCCACCGCCGGTCGCGTTGGTCACCCTGACATTGGTCTAACGCGAAAAAAACTATATCCGAAAACAGACTTTATATGTACTTTTTTCATCATATTGAAAGCCGTGGGTCGAGTCTGACCGACTGGGTCGATTTTTGTACGAAAGGACTATCGGGTCGGTGTCCGTGTGATGTATTAATTTTTATCGCTCTCGATTGGGCGTAAAATTACTGGGGATTGACGACATCGAGTGTGGGTTTTGAGTCACGTGTGGCGTTAAATATGAATGTCAATAAGTTTGCCGGCGGCGGCCTCAGATAGCATGCCTAGCGATTTTATAACATATACTAATGAGACAAACACTAAATTATAAGATTAGTTGTGTTTCTGAAGGCGGCAACATAAAGGTGTTTCGATTTAAATTTGTAATGTCATGGATATTTGTAATATTCACAGATCGATAAAAGATTACAAGCTTATTGATTCCACTGTAAAAACAGCCTTGGGTCATATACATATTAAAAATGAATTTATTTCAACTAATTTTGATTTAGTTTTAAAATTATTTAAATTTTTACCATTACCAAAAAACAAACATTATGGCTTAGGTATGGTAGCTTTATACTTTTATAGTCAACGTTATTGCTTGTCTTCTCTGATGTTTGAACTCAGTATTTATGAAGATACTTTTACATTTTAAAAACCGCAATATATCTGAATATTAAACAGTATTATTATAATATAAAAGCAAATAAGGCTATATTATAAAATGAAGATATACTGTATAAGTTTAAGCGTAAAAGCAATTTTCTCATTAAAACATCAGTTGTCATAAAACGATTAGTGGTCCGTCCGCAAAAAGTCCTTAACGAGGTTTTTATACCATAATCAAGGCAGGTAGTGCGATATAACACAGGTTCTTAGAATTTGACGAAAAAATATTAAATTTTGAACGGGGTTGATGGCATGCCGCCGTTATGTTGTTTTTTGGTGCGCGGGCGCAATGCTGTCGGATGCAGCAAGTTAATTGTGTAAAATGGTGCTTTTTAATAAAATACTATTAGTTAATTCATTTTATAGTGGCATTTCAACACATTCATTTAAAAATATGTAATAACTATATTAAAAAAAATGAAGATGTTTGTGAAATTATGTTTCGGTATTAAAAAATCTTTATGACAGATTGGAGAAATTTTTTTTCAAGTCCATTTCAAATAAATAGTTTAAGCTCAAAAAAATATTAAAAGACAATATTAAGTTTAAAACATGCACATAAACTAGCTACCTGCATAGCAACAATACCTATATTTAAATATCTACATATATAATACAAAAATATCTTAGTATATCAGATTTTCCGCTTTAATGGATGAACGCATTTTTAATACATTTTGACATAAATATTATTAAGGTCTTAAACGAGGACAGCTATTCACACTAACCAAATGTAGACTGACGTGAGCAAGGTAAGTCCTGTGTTATTAGCCTATGTTGTTTCTAATGACTTCTACTTGTTCGCTTTAAAGAAAATTTTTATTTCAAAATTTATTAAATAACATTTATTTAAGTAATAGTTTTTAAAATTAAAAAGTTTTCGCAAAAGTCTATTTGAATAAAGGATATATTTAATTTAAATTTATAACTTATAGGTAGCTTATGCACAGTAGATATACGAATTGATTCTTTTATAGCAGGTAATTAAATAAAAAAAAAACTAAAAACTATATGAGCATTATAAACTAGTCGATTAGTCATATTCATGAAACTGACGTGAATGCAAAATAACTCAGTCGTATATAATTAACAAGAACTTTACAGTAGCCACAAAAACTCCTTTGTCTTTAGAAACCGCTTAGGTATTTAAGCCACCTAACACGAGTGTGTATTTAATATTTAGGTACCTGTTGAGTTTAGAAAATAATATTCTAATGATTTATTATTTATTTAGTTAAACACCATTTTTTTTAGTTTTATTTTCGTATTAGTATTGATTATTAAGATCTTTATTTTTATCACTCTGCCAAATAATGTACGAATAGGAATAGTTATTTAATTAAACATCTTTGTCCAGAACCAAGAAAAGATTAAAAAAGACCGGGGAAATTAAGGTATGGATACAAATCTATCAATTCGAATTTCAGAAAATTGCTGAAAAAGTGTAATAATAATAAAAAAACATAATAATTACCTACAACTTAACAAGATCCAAAATAACCTCAATCCCAAACAATCGACAGAGACGTATAACAAGCTCAAATATTTGGAACTACCCTAGACAGTTCTATTAGAAATCTCATAAAAAACATGAAGGGTGGCAATTATCAGAAGATATCGAATGCCAGCAAGCTGCGGCCACATGGTCTTCCGGCAACTAATTAAAGGCTGTGGTTTAATTATCCTTTGGAATAGTATTGGTTTGTTTTCGAACCCTAAGGGTGTTAACTACGCGTGTCGAGTGTGGAGATTTACAACTACATAATTATCGTGCGTAAGGAGCTCACCCCTGTGGGTGTTAGAAGGTAACGTGCCCTGAACGAGGACGTTTTTATGATACACTATTTTTCTATAAATTTTAGGTAGATTTAAATTAGTTTGTGAATATTTTTATATTCTAAGATATTTTACTGTAGTACGGCAATATGCTCATTTATGAAAATGCAAATTCTTGAAAACTAAAAACGTCATAAATCATTATTTATCCTTTTCTAATATGCTAACAATATTGTTACGAATATAAATATATTAAGTTTCGATAGGTCACCCAAAATCAGTCCAATGGAGTCCTCTTCTCTTGCCCACTCACCCTCATCCACATAAAAGAACAAATAACTTGGGATGATCAAAAATTAAAAACTATTAATTTTAATATTTAATTTTATAATATTCCAATGATTATTCGAAACCTACCTCAATATATCAACTATATTTGTCGTCGTACTCATCATAAATCTCAAGATGGCACACTTATAAATCTGAGTGCGCGTCAGCGAGTGTTCATTTCTGTACAATTAATGGCCGTGACATGTCTTATTTCAGATTTTACGCCGTTGTCTTTGGAATGTTAGCCAGGAATATTAGTTTCAGCATCTACTTCTCTAATATCTATAGCATGTAAGTGACATACAATAATATTTTTAGTAGAACTTATATTAGATATTTTTTTCTCTTTGACTGACTGATTGTGATTGACATAAAGGTTGTAAAACATATAAAATATAAAAATCCTAAACGTATCAGTAATTATTTAAACTAATTTAAAATATGTTTTACTCGTAACTTAAATCTTAATTAAATTAAAACTTCTCTCACATCACTTACATCTGTTTCCAAAATAGTCGAATGAGTCCAACCAAAATTGACAAACAAAGACAATAAGTCAACAGTAATTTAAGTTGGCGACATTTTGGGCGTTGTTTTTCTTAAGGATATTATTGAAACCAAAACACATCGACACCACATGTGGGAATTCGCATTTCAACAAAAACACGTGTTAACTCGATAATGAGCTTTCTTGGAAAGTGCAAGAGACTTTTGTCGTTTATACCTTATACTGGTATACTGTACTGGTATCTATAATATAATCTTAATATTGTTTTAGTTGGAGATGGAAAGTTTTAATTATTAGCTAAAAAGAAGAATATAAAAAAATATTTTTGAAATAGTCAATCTATAGCTGGTACTGGAATTAAAAATTTGGCGCATACTTTGTTTCTAAAGCACGCTACGCTCTACTACACGCTAGCGGCGCCTTTTTAGTATTATATTACTAGTAAACCGTAAGGAAGAAACTTAAAATATAAATTAAAAGTTTGTATAGTCGTTTTCAAAGATAGAAACGTGTTATTTTTTAGTCAAACTCTTATTTAGGCAAAAACTATTATGTTTATTGACTTGTGAAAATTATAGGTTCCTTTGAAAATATCTCTTTAGACAATCAAAAATTAGGCTGGCAAAGTCAAAGATAGAAAGCTAATGTTGTAAAGGAAAGCTATATTTTGTATAGCTTATGTACAAGTTTATTTATTAATAAATTTTTTTTGAACTTGTCATTTAATATTATACAAATAGATTCAGATCATTAAACACTAATAAAAAAACACTATAGAAAGATAAACATCTCAATTCATTCAGATAAAAATAGGATATTGAAGACCAAAATATGAATGCTAATACGAATATAAATTACTTATTACTTTAAATATTATACAATGAATATTTAGTAGTAACTAAAGTTGACGTACTAAATGATTTTCTTCCTGTCTGTTACTTGGGAGTAAATATATATTTTAAAAAATATTTTGCTTTCATATACGAGATACAAGCTTGTTAATGTCCAGAATACATTATACAATAACTAAAATTCAGACATTTCATTTTTTCTTTTAATTAAATTTGAGACATTACGTGTTGATTGTCGGAACTAAACGCCGCGCTTGGTCTATACAACCCACAACCATTGTGTTTACAATCCGATACTGTTATCACAATGCCGATGCCTTCAAAATTAATATAAATTTTAATTGTTTTCACAATTCTATTCCATTAAAACTACAAAATTATTATATTTTTGGAATATATCATCCAATCAAGGAACAAAACAAAAAGGTGGCATTAAAAATAGTCGACGGTCGATGACTGGTAATTATAAGTTTACATCACAAAATCATTCTTAACCGCGTCTTAATAGACACCGTGGTAATTGATTTTCACACACAATAATCATGAATAGAATCTTTGTATCTATTTACCCGTATCTTATATCAGTGCGTGGCTTTGTATAGTCTATAATTAATTAAACATAGATAATATATGGAGAATTTATCAAAGAAATCAAACAAATATTAAACTGGCTTACTTTGCGGCTTATTTAAATTAAACCGACTGCACTTCATTACGATTCCATATAAAAGGAAAATGTTAAAAAAACAAACCTTTTCCACCGTTTTGGTTATAAAAAGCGCGGCGTAAAGTTCTGCAAGTTAGCACATAATGCCTGTAAAATTATAAGGAAAGTAGATAATGAACACCAGGTTTTTTCAGCCTGTTTTGTTCTAGTGATAATCGAAATCCTAATTTACTAATGCTAAATATATAGTGAGTAAGCAGCTTTAAGGGCACTATGCATCAGGATTAGATCTTCATATGTCTAACGCATGAAGTAATTATGTTTTCTATCGAGGTGGGACCCAAAAAACTGGAATCAATGTTTCTAAGAACAATTATGTGCGTGTGTCGTGGGCGTATCGATGTGGTACAAGTTGTAGGATGAAACAATTGTATAATTGTATTTATATATAGTTAATTTGACGTATTTTTAATATTTATATACATTTTTTATATATGATGTGATGTGATGAAGCCGTAGAATTAAGCAGAAATCAAATTGGTTGATTAGAAATATTTATTTATAGTAAGATAAAAAATATATATGTCATAAAATTTTTGTAAATGTTAAACATCATCGTTTTAAAGAATTTCAAGAACCAAAATATTATTTTCCTTATATTATTTAATTGACAAATACCTAAATTAAATCAGAATTTCCCTTACTACATAATATGGTTTACTATACCATTAATAAGTTATATAACAAAATCGCTAACTCTCATAACAAGCGCCATGTCCACATCAATAAGATGAAACTCGTTTCAGAGATGTCTCAATCTCGATACCGGCCGGATCAATTGTGCTGACGGGGTTTTTTCATCGGACATGAGATCGAACAGGTTTCTCAAAGAAATTGTACACTATAATTCCAAAACATTTATAGCTATTATTTGACTATCTATTATGTGCATCGACGAAATTCATAATTGAATACTTAATTACTCCAGTGACATTAATTAAGAAATACAGCGACGTTAAAAGCTAAATATTGTAATTTAGTGATGAAAAGATAAATTCAACTGTGTAAATTACGTTTTTAAAAATTAATGTTCTGTATTGGTTTTATCTCAATAGATTTTTTTTGGTATATATAAGACTTAGTATATTAGATATCGCCATTTAACCGGCAAGGTAAATAAAATTATAATATTTTCATCTTGCTAACGTTAAGATACTCCGTTGCCCGTTTTCTGCCCAAATTCAAGATTCAGGGCATTCTTATTGGCGGTATTTCAACGTTCCTGTTTCTCTTGACTTGGTAGGAAAATGAAAATAATACATTTTCCGAGTAGGGATCGAACCCACAACGTGTACCGAATAGTTGTCACTGTCTGGTATAAGCGCCAGAAGAATCGTGAAAAATTGTAAGAGAAATATAAAAAATCACAATAACCTCACAAACAAACCACAATACGTCTTAAAAAATAAAACAAAAACAAAACCGATAACTTGAATAATGTTAATGCTAGCGCGATAAATGACGAAGAAATTATCGCTCTCAAAGCAGACAGGGGAGATATTTATTAAATTGTTTCACTTGGTCATGCGCAACAGGCTATCGGTTATGGACGTCGTCAATCACAGAGCTGGGTAGACGTTGGACGCTCTCAACGGACTCATAAAAAAAGAAACAGCCCGATAAATAGATCAAGCTTTCAACAAATTTCAATAAGATAAATAGCTAGTATATGAAAAGATTGATATGTTGTGAAATATCTATTTTTGGTTCGTTATTTAATCTTCAGATATTCTTAATTAATGGTCCAAATGTACGTAAAGTTGAAATAAAGAATTTCTTTTTATAAAATTCCAGTTTGCTAATCCTTGTTTGTAATAATACTTTTTAGTGGTCAGTTATTAAGCATTTAAAAAAAACTTACGTCTCGAATTCCACCACGTTAATAACTTACAAATAAATTATACATTCGAAGAGATTAAAAAGCGTAAGAATTCAAAACAAGCGATTTCTTGTACCCGAGAAGAGGTTCCAGAGTCCATTTCGGTGAAACGGTATAAAAAGTCATTCAATTAAAGGACCCGCGATCAAAATTAAGCCTTAGACGTTTAAAATGCATTAATCCGGTCACTTGTCATGCGCGGGCGCAGTGTGTGCGTCTCTCTCTAAAACTCGTTCCGGTTTGCCTCTTGCTTTATTTGGAGAAAGATTAGGGCTCAGGAACATACCATTGACAAAGGAAATTAAAAAATTGAAAAGTGTCAGATGCCACTTGGGCATTTAAAGCCGTGGAAACCGCAACATGGCAACTTTGTGTATAGATTAAAACCTGTAATTACAATTACCCTATTTAACTACGCTACATTAGGTTGTGGGGACAATTCTGAATCTATCAACATCGATAAGTTATTCGTTCACTCGACATCTTTTATCATTCTTTCTCTATTCACGGCTTCTATATATTTGTTTCATTTTAATTGGGAAGTAACATGAACTCTCAACAGTTTATACGCTCGGTTAGTTCAGAGCTGGGCCTTAATTTACCATTATAGAAGGTTGAACACTCCAATATCGACTTCGTTTGTACAAATAATAATTTTTCGCTATATCAAATTTTACGAGAGCAGCTCTTAACGATTTTATAATCTCACACTAGCGGCATAAACTGTTTATGGCTTTGAAATTATTACCGACGGCAACACTCGACTTGATTGCGAATATGAGTAACTTTTTATAATTATGTTTGAAAGTAATCACAAGTTGATTGTGATAATCTTTATTTGATTTAATTATTCGTAAATGGATGTGGTTCTTTTAGTATTCAAATTTCAAAGACAAAAGAAAGTCTTAGTCCTTTAATCAAATTTGAACGAAATTAATAAGGTAATATATAAAACATTATAAATCCTTTATATGAAAACTTATCATTTTAATAGTTTTTGTCCTTATTTCTCTATGCTGTAATTTAACATTATTTACGTGCTTGTTATTGCGTCTTGTTCTTTAAAGGTATTTACTGCAGCTCCGTTGTTTTATTCAACATATTATGTATGAAATGAATCAACATCTTTATTACCGGTAGCTTTAAAAGAACACTTATTTTTTGTCTTTCTTAAGATGTACCTCATAGCTACATTGTAATTCAACTTAATTTCAACTCTATTAATAATAGTTAAGGTAACAATTACATTACCATGTTATATTGTAAGGCTAGTTATTTGTTTTAAAAGGACTTTATCGCGACACGTAGGCTAAATTTGAATAAAAATACAATTTATATGTGTCGGAGGGTCCGGTAAGGTAATATTGGGTTACGGAGCCGGTCGGACGACTCGGCTCCCAATTTTTGGTGCATTTTTAAGTAAGTTATTAAGTTTCTGTTAGGGCTTGTCACTTGTTGCGAAATTTGGTATTCATATTTCATATGCAGATAATATTTTAAATTTCAAGGAATTTCGGAGGCCTAAGTTTGATATATCAAGTTTTAAAAAATATTTTTATTTTATTTTTGTTTTCAATTTATAATATGAGTATGCCACTACTTTTGTTATTAAAATTTAAAATAATTAAATCTTTTATGCCACGTTAATAATTGGATAAAAAAATAAAAATTAAAAAATATAGGTAGCTAATAATTTTCAATGTCCATTTCATTTTATTAAAAAACTTAATCCAGTCTAGACAAAGGTTAAATATTCATTATCAGCTATCTATATAACCCATTCGACTGTTAAAATACCTGTTATTGACGGTGGAATAGACTTGAAATAGAATTGTTAATAATATCTTTAATTTCTTGTCATGATTAAATGAAACGTGAAATCAAATTTTAATTAGTCAAAAGTATGAGTGTGTCATAATTGCTTTATAAAAAAAAATAACATATGAGGGCAGAGAGAAGGTAGTGTCGATACACTGTATTTATTGCTTTCTGCCACCTTTACACGTTTTAGTTGTGGGTTCAGTTTTCATTAAGATCAAATACTACTTTGAGAAGTATTTTCATTTCTATGGTTTGATAGCAAGAATTATGATCATTTTGTTGTAGCACCCAACATACCGCGCCTCTAAAACTCGTTGTGATGTTTTGTTACTTTTAGTTATTTTTTCTTCTCCTCTTTTAAGGCATCACTACATTTTCAGCGTTTTATTCTGCATATAGCAGGCATATAACAAAGTAGGCAGAAAAAAAATAATATTAAGACACTCTGTTCTTACTTTCAATTCCGATTTCAGGACAAATATCAATCTTTGTAAGCATATTTAGTTTGCCAAAAATCTTAGCAAAAAGAAGTAATGGAAAAACAAAAGGTTTTAACACGAAAGTAACTTAAGACACACGGCCAAGTTTCTGCATCAAAACGAAACTGTTTACGGTTAAAAGGAAAAATTGCAGTCTGTATCGGATTACTACGGCTGCCGAGGTCCCCTTACAACTCTTTAGATAACGCTCAATTAGGTGCCTTTTTTCATTTTGGATGGCTTTATGCGACCTACGAAAATGTGTATAGACTGATATGGTAATAATGTATTCATTAGAATTTGGATGTAAGAGGAATGCATTGTTTATTACTGTCAGTGAGAAAGACAATCTGAATGACATGTAACACATAGCCTCAATTACCTTTTTAGAGAAAGTAAATACAGGAGCTAAAACGAGCTACTAATTAACCCTTAACCACTTTAGACTTTAAAATCGTTACTGCTTCTCTCTCCTCCTCTTTTTATCTGCTTATAGTTGTGGTATTTACAAATAACTAAACATCTTCTTCTCAAGCACGTCAAGAATTTCAGCAGCTGCACATTTTGCCTCAAATATCTCGTCTTAATGACTTCATTGTAAGTTGCAGTCAACTTTTTTTATGTTTGAGCAATGACTGGAATCAACATTGCTTTGTAATTGGTTACAATAAATACACTTTAGAATTTCTAATGAAGCAAAAACAATATTTTTACAAGATAGGTAAAAATATTTTATTTAATACAGCCCTATATTATTTAAAACACCCTAAATATTTTATTTAAAACACCCTAAAAGTTGCTAAAAATATAACTAAATAAAAATAACTTCCACAAAGGCGCTAGCGCATAAGGTATGCTATAATGCATTGTTTACACATAGCTCATGTGGACGATTATTTTTAATCGGTGCGTCTGGTTTCTTGTCCATTGGACGGAATGCCCTATAAACTAGAGACCTACTGAACTACCCAAGCGTTGCGTGGGAAGTCTATACCCTTATAAGGTCATTTGTAAGGGCTACATGTCAGTCGTCTTTTAAATCTGTTCTATGATATATGATGATTTATGTACACCTATTGCTATCTAAAAATATTATTCATTTATGCTATACATACGTATCGTTTGTACAAATTTGTATTTGACCATGAGAAATGAAATAAGAAGTAGGACTTAGAAAACTATTATGGCGAGCAATAAGGCGTATGAAAAACAAGATAGAACATATTAAAAGGATAAATCTATCGCATTTAGATATCCTCGATTTCAATATATTAAGTTTCAATATAATAATTTAAAATCTATTATTATTTTCATTATCACGTATATATATTTTTTATAAGGGAATATCACTTACTTTACTCAAACTATGTCAAATTTATTATAATATTTTCGATTCTTCAAAATATCTTAATTGCAAGGTCAAAGTCCAGCCATTCGTTTCTAAATGCATGCCAATTTTAACCCGTAACTTCAGCTGGCTGTCCTCTAATACCATTTACTGTATCAGACATCATTTATAAAAACTGTATTTTAAACTTTATTTTTAAACACATTAAAGCTGTTTTTTCTTTGAATAGTAAAGAAATAAATGGTAGCAGTCGTGAGTTCAAATCCTAATTAACACCTCGGTGTATAGATAAATTGCGCCGATAGTGTACGGATGTGGCGTTTGCCGGGTTTTTGTACGGTCCTTATGGCATTTAAAGAGTTCAGCATGCATAGATTGGACTTTAAAACTTTTTAGTTTAGAGTTATATTAAATAACCACATTGATATTGTTAACATTTTAAATCAGACATAAACAACATTTAAATTTAACAACAACAAACAACACCTAAACGTGTAAAATTGGATTAGAGTTCAACTATCAATGCAATTATAACTTCTTAATTAAATTTGGCGTAATATATTTTCTTATACATAACTAATTATATAAAAGGAAACGCAAGTGTAGATTATTATAGTTCTTTATGGATCTTTAGAACGACTCTTAAGACTTATATACAACTAGGCTGAAATATATGTATTATTTAGTACTTACCTCTTAAAGTATTAGCCCCATACAAGGGATGGTCGTATGGCACCGGGCGGTAGGCGGGGTGGAGCGCGGCGAGGTAGCTCAGCTCACTGGTGGCACCAGCCGCCGCCGCAGCCGCTGCAGCCAATCTGTAACAATTACAAAATATTTTATTAATAATTGCAAACATAATTTACAATTAACTGCCTAAAAACGATATAAGTACCTATTTATTCTATATTTGGAGAAATTTTTAACTACGAAAGCCAAAAATGTATATATAAATCGATGATCCATAATTAATTTTAAGTACCCAAATGAATAAGACATTCGATTGCCCATAAAAACCTGGATATACAGCAGCTGTCTGTAGAATCGGTTAATTAGTACCAAAATCTGGTATTTTATCTTGAAAATTGACCGTTATACTATAAGACGGTTTTAATTAATTCTATTATCCTCATGCATAATCATGAATTGGTATCCAATGATAATCATCTGGGATTCTTTCCTTTAAGCACCTAACCTGGCTACGAGGAACAATTTGACAAGTCATAAAACTTCTGCAACACAAAAGATACCAACCAAAAAAGCACCTGCCTGTTCAGAGCATTCCCTCAAGGTCTAACCGTGGGGTTCCGAAAAAACTGATGAAGCACGACTTTGGCATCGATTCGTTTTTCAAAGACATGCACTGTTTGGGATATTTTAAATAAAATATATTATAAATTCCTTTCTTTTTCGTTTCGTATGTTTGTTGCTCTTCATTGTCACTTTAGTTTTGCTTGGTAGTACATTCTGAATGTCGAAAATACAGTAAAGAGACGACGAGAAGTACGCGCCTTGTCGAATATTTTATTATATAAATTAATATATCTTCATATGTAAAAAAAAATAATCATAATATTCATTCAGACATGTCCTAACCGTAACATAATAGACAAATGAAAAAAGAGTGTCTTGCCACCAGGTTTTCCCTATCTATCCCTGAACATGCTGAACTGATATCGCACATGCAATTTACTACTGCATTGAATGCTATGAATATATACATCACTGTATTACGTTTACAATAAGATACAAGCGCCTGATATGATTGCTGGACGCAAATCATAATAAACATAAACAAACAATATGAAAACGCACCTTTCCCACGTTTACATAAAAAACTAAATCAAATAAAGCTGGTATAGCGAATAGCGAAAGGCGAATAAAAGTACAATAGGTAGTGCTCAGTAATAAAATTATTAAACAAATCAACCTCATAACATAATAATGCGGCAAGAAAATTGTCGGGTGGGCTCGGAATAAAGAAATTATCCAACTTGCTGCCCAGACGATTGCGCTCCCAGAACAAAGACGTACCATTGAGAAAGGAAAAAAAAGTATGTGGCTAACAAAATAAAATAAAATAAGTGCAAGAACACGCGCGCCTGCGCACGTCGTGACGTCTTCATGTAGCCTGTCCCCCTCTCCCGCGGGATTGGTCCTCTGTCTTCAATAGGTGTGAGAGAGACGACACTAAGTGAACACCTCCACTTAATAGGAAGAAAGTTTAAAAACAGTGCTGGACGTGAAACAAGTTTTACAGATTTCGCGCAGACGACCTCTTTTGGATTTTGATGTTTTATTTAGGGTCATTCGCAAAGTATAAGTTACTGGACATAATTGAACGCTGACAAGACATTGGAAAATAAAAAAGATTTATTAAGATATTATTATATGGAGATAAGTGGTACTATTGTCGATATAACCTAGGCAGGTATGACACCAGATATTTAGCAGTCAGATTCAAAGTCAAGACATAAGTCTTTGATATCTGAGCAAACTATAATTCCGTAATTCATATAACTCAAGGTTTGTACAGCAATACTGGTATAGCAAGGCAGGGGTGGCAGGCATGTCCAATATCAAAACTCAACAGCGCGTTTGGTCTTGTTACCAGAGCCAGGAAATAATTCATCCTTTTGTGTGGGAAACGAACGAACCGTCATGTTTTGACTTTATGTCGCTGCACTCATCCTCATTCCATATATAATGAAATAAACAATTTCTAAGATATTGCATCATATTTGAATCTTGCAATTTACATTTACAACGAAATTAGCCCTTTTATAGCTTTTATAACTAAAATTATAAGCAATAAAATCGGATGAATGCTTCAGAAATTGGCTATTTACTTTATTGTTACACTAATTTTAATTGTAGACACCAGGTATTACTAAATGTAAATCTAAATCTATATAAACATTATTATATAGTCCTTTTTGTTCATATGAAATAGCTAGAAAACGGTAACGACAATTATTTTGATTTCTTTACATATGGATATGAAAACCATATTATATAATAATTTTATATTTAATAAACTGGAGGACCCGCTGGAGGGGTTGAAGAGGTTGATGACAGTGGACGAGGCGAAGGAGGTATGCAGAGACCTTAACGTTTCGCGCTTGGTTCTCACTATCTACCCCGCTAAGAATACAGCGTGTACCTAATATTTTATTACATAGTTACAAATCGACCTAATAAATTAGTAATAATTAAAAAATTGTGTACTCGTTGTACTATATTTTTATATTTTATAAAGAAAATAATCTTATATTCATATAAAAATCTATTTATAATAAATAACCAATTTATTTTAACCAAGGTAACTCTTTCCGTCAGGCCGTCATGCATCGCGCCGTGACAAACGCATACTGTCGCTATCTACATCAGGTTATTGATGACACCCTGCCATCAGATAATCGCCGCACGCGATTTTACATGCGTCTACATGTTAAAATAGAGATATAGAGATCAAATCTCCTTGACATTGTATTTTATATGTAATACTAGTAATAATTGATTTGGATTATATAATATTGCTAGGGAAAAAAGTTTTAAGTGTATCTTTATAATTATAAGAATGTAGTTAAAGTGCAGCGTTCAGATTCGAAAAGCTTCAAAATTAGGCAAAAAGTAGAGTGTAGAGTGTGATAACACTAGGTTCTCTCTACTAAACTAAGTGCAAGCATAAAAGATATATTTTTAAATTTAAATCAATGTAAAAAACAGATGTAGAGTCTTTATTCAGAACAAATGAAACATTAGGTTCCCCATTTCCAAGATTTTCAATATCAAACTGACACGCGAGTAAAAACTGATATGTCACAGACAGATGTACCAACGAAAAAAAAGTATTATTTTCATACAAAATTCCAAGTTAAAAAATGCAAAGAAATATAAATTTCCACGTGTTAACGTAATAACTTTATGTCTCCATAATATTCACGCCGTTTGAATACAAGAATACTCCCGTTTATAAAGATTTTCTTGACAAATAATGGCGAAGCTTAATTCTCAGGTCCTTAACACAGGCGGTCGGAGATTTATGAGGGTTTAAAAAATATCAAATACCCTTTCTCGTTCCTTCGAAGGCTTAAGTTAAATCTTTGGGTTATTCTTTTTGAGATTTCTGTTTCGTCTACTTTACGTGATTAATTGTATAACAATTTGTTATTTTACTATTAAACATGAAAAGCCGTTTAACTTGAATAAGTATATTTGTTTTTATTTTAGTTTAGATTGTGAAGAACTACTATACTCTGATCTGTTGAAATATTTAAACTGTATACTAGTAATAGTACCTATAAAAAATATAACGCTTTTTCCCGAATAGCAGGGTAGGTAAGGTAAGTAACCTAGTGTTAAAACACTCCTTTTTCAGGTAACAAATCCAATTATCGAGACGTGGCGTTCGTTGCTCTTTTAGAATTTCTAAAAGTAAATATGAAGACTTAAAGAATATATAATGATAAGATGAACGAAAGATTACTAAAATGCATATATTGTGTTGATTTATTTTTAGTTCTTTAACAACTAAACGTGCCCAAAATTATTTTTAATTGCCCAAGTAGCCAATCGCGCGTGGAATATCGTCACATCATTTTTCTTTCATCATCAAAATGTGTTGTGGAATTCTATTTAATAGACGACCAAAATAATAAATTAGAACTATTATAATATCACACTTAATATTCTGATATGAATATATGTATATGTAATATTTTAAAATAACTAAAATTAATATAAATTACGAAAAAAGAACATAAATGGGCTAAACAACTACTTGTTCGTAACGTAATTTTTTTAGGTATAGCTATATTTTTTTATACTACTAGAGTCGACTTTACAAAGTAAGTATTAGACATAATAAAAAACGAAAAAAGTTGTACTAATAACTGTAAAGCAAATAAGTTATTAACGATATAAAGGCACAAACGACGAAGCCGATAATCATCATATAATCGTTAAATCATTCAATTATTTAAATACGTACAAAAATAACCGTGACCTCAGTCCACCTCGGTGCTACGAACATTAACTAATGGACGATTTCGGTCCCCCGTAGTGTACACACGCACGGTCGGACATTTTATTTTTTACAAAAGCGACAGCTCAATTAAAATATATGAAACGAAATATGAATCACCCCGTGGTGTGAAGGTGCTTTTCCATGAAACCAGCGGGAGTGGACGTTGTGAGCAATAATTCATGATATTTCTATAGTTTTACTTGAAATGAAGTGTTATGCAGCATCCCAATGAGACGTTCGGTTGCAAAAGCAAATATTGTGAAAGTACGGTATCGATAAAACTCCTGTTGTTTGACAAATGTTCCTTTAAAAGTTTAAAATGGTATTTTTTATGTTTAAGTCCTTGCCTTTGGCAAAAGAAAGTTACATTTTTAAAGCTTTTTTAATCTGTGCTAATTAAAAAAAAACATCTCATTGCTACACATAAAATAAGAGTTCTAAATAAAAATTAAATTAAATCAGCTTCACGGTGTATTCCGCACACAGCAGCGTAGGCAGAGGGAACTAAGTGTTAAGACACTCCGTTCCCCAATTTACGCCGAATTAGCATTTCTATTTGCTGTAAGCCCACGAATTTATTTATATAATAATAAAATACCTACTTATAATAAGAATAACCCTAATTTATTTACATCTTTTAAATAAATATGAATACTATAACAATATTTATAATAAATAAACTATTAATAATATTACACAATATTTTGATCTACATATATATTAATGGTTCTATGATCTATTTGTAACAATTTAATCTTAATAAGATGTAATAGAATATTATGTAGATTTCATATTCGAACAGACGGTAGCTTGTCTTGAATCGAAATATACTTGAGAATGAGGTTGCTTAAATAGTATATAGTGTTAGTGTAATATAATATTGAGGTCGTTAAAATCATATATTTAATTTATAATTTATAAAATAAATAATCGCGTGATTCAAGCGGGCGAAGCCGCAAGCTGGTCGCGAGCTTAAGTTTAAATTACAACGTGGTAGAGCTGCGTTGTGATTGGTTGAATCATTAATAGTACATTTCCATATAGTTAAGGTATAATGACATATTGTTTTCCAAATATAACCACCTACTTTTGTACGTAGCTTATGTAACTGATATTAATAGTCAATGGGTAATAATGAAATGAATCAATATGAAATATATCATTTAATTATTACTTTTATTATATTTTAAACTTTATTTTTTCAGCAATCAAACAAGTAATAAATATCTCCAGTAGTAGTAAAACAGTCCATTTCCCATTAAAATAATTCCATTCTACACTCTCCGCCGAACTTTTGAGGTATTGTATCATCGTATGATGAGGACAAAGCAAAACTCAACGTCGTGCTTGGCCTCGTTACCAGGCCGAGGAAATGAAAATATTAAATATTTTATTGTCCCAAGTGGGATTTTTCTTGCGCCACGACATCCTCAATAATTGGAATATTCCCAGTAGTCTACAGCCGCTAATAAACTGACAAAACTTTTATGCAATTATCAATTGACCTAAATAATAACAAGTAATTAAGATAAATGAAGTGCTAGAGATCGTCGCTCGTTAATATTAATGGCCAAAATGTTTGACATTCGTGTATCGCATACATATTAAAAGAACGAAACTAAATTCAATGCACTGTTTGATTTTTATCGAGTTTCTACAGAAATACCACGTTATATAATAGGATTTTTGAACGTTATAGATACCCATAACCGACATATGGATTCCATCCCGTAACTTCTAGCATTCGTTTTTAAATAACTTCCATTTACTATCATGTAATAACATAATTATAGAAAAACCGCATACGAAGTCTCTTCTAAAGAGATATTAAATAAAATTATGTATGCATATCTCTAGGCACTATTTTAGGACCGACACTTTACCTTATATACATCAAAGACTAAATTTATTTGGCATCTTGTTCGACATCACTAATGGCCTGCAGAATGAGTTTAATTGGTCCATAAATCAGATAGTACTATATTTATATGGGCAAAGCTTTCCAATAAATATGATATGATAATAATGCCTCTTCTAATGCTACCAACATTATCAAATGTTTACTTGCTAGCGCCGCGCTTCCTGGTACAATTACTTATAGACATTGACAGGCTTTACGCGTGGTATTGTTTGATCATTAACTATTGTAAAGTTCACGTCGATATATATAAATTGGAGTAATAAAGCTCTATGTCTGCTTACATTATATTTGTCTGAATATTTTTTTTTACCTGAGAACTTAATGTGTCTCTAATAATAGCGTGTTCCTTCAGCTTTTCACATAGCCAAATAGAAATAGCTTAAAGTTGTGTTCCTCGGGCAGTTTAAACATATTACACATTTAAAATGCCTGAGATAGCCTCCCTCGATAAATTAACTATTATTTTAAAATATTATTTTCAATTTTGAACCAATAGTGTCTAGCATTAGCACATTCAACAAACTGTTCAGATTTACTAAATTAGTAAATATTCCTTCGCAATAATCCACTACGAACTTTCCAATGTATTAGACACCTTTTCTATTTGTTTGACTTATATACGAGTTCTGATGAAGAAAACAATGCTATAATCATGATTAGTTTCATAGTTTAACTTGCAGCCATAAACTAGTATCAATTAAAGCCCACCATAAAGTGCATCTTGTAAAACACCTAACGGTTATTTCAATGAAAGAATTTTATTTGTACTATTTTATAACTACTGGATACTTCGAAAATTTGATTGTATGTGTGATGATGATCTTTTTGTCATATTAAGGCAATGATATACTTAAAATATTTTAATTTAATGGGTGGCGTCTTGGCACAAGATTTCCTCTGCTTATAGCAGGGTGCTATATGAGGGACAGTTTGAAGTTAAATAAGACAATAAATTTATTTAGAATAGACTTATGAACTTAGCTATATGTATATACGATAATAATAGTAGCGTATCTCTGGCTTATTTCTAGGTTGCTATCCTATATATCCTCTTACATAGTAATATTTTATTTATCTCTTGCGATCTCTCACCTACAAATAGACCAAGTGTTGACATTCAAATTTTCAAATTCTAATAACTATAAATTTAACATCTCCAAACAAACACTCCCAACACAAAATATCACAATGCCTAATAACGAACGAATAAAAATAAATTTAAGAAGCCCATTGCTAAGTTTGATGGTGTCAGTTTCACCATACACTTCCTAGTAATCAAAATTTTATGACATAAACAAACGTACGAATGAAAATTGCCCATAAAATATAACGTGGCTTGTAGAGAAATAAAAGAATTTATAGATCTGTTCGAGCACATGTTGAAATTGTTTTATGGAGGTGTTATATATTAGTGTATTATAAGATATTTCGCACCTAACTTTTTATGCTACTACATATATAAGCACATACGAACGAATGTTGGCATCGTCTTAGTGCAGTTTTAACGTCTTACTCTAAAGAGATTTTTTCATCTTCATTATAGCTTACAATTTGTTAATAACTGTAAAGACTGACTCACTACTCTCTGATCACCTACTCCAGATAAAAGAGGAAAAATGATAATGCCATTGAATAGCATAACAAAACATTTAAATGAATGAAAAATATCTTAATCGATAATCGTCAATATCTTATACGTAGTTTCCTAAGCTTATAGTTTACAATACAGATATTTTTGCCTGGTTTGGATAGGCAAAGTACACCCCCAAGTAAATAATTGAAAAATAAGTAATAAACTATATCATCACTGCTCTCTGTTTACCAGCTCCAGAGAAATGAGGAGAACTAATATAAATAAAATGACAAAATGATATTGTCACTAAATATATAACAAAATATTTAAATAAATGAAAATTGCATCAAAAAGTATCGTTTAAGTCAATATCTTATACGTAGTTTCCTAAGCTTACAGTCCACCTTACATAAAACATAACTCACGTGTAGAGTCCGATGACCCCACCGGAAGCAGCCGCAATCATATAGCCAGATGATTTATTTGTAAACAGACGTACGTCAACGCGGGACCAATATTATGCGCGTGCGCAGGACAATGTTTGTTTTTTGATGTATGTACTTGCTTGAATTATTTAGAACTACTGTAGCGGAAGGTAAGGAAACGGAATTTATTATATTTTACAGTTGCTTCGGTTGTGGGTTCGATTTTTTCTCGGGGAGGAAATATATTTATTTTCTCGCTCTGTCACTAGGCCGAGTGCGGCGTTGAGTTTCGCCACTCAACACGCAATATCGCAAAAAGTTGAGCGGAAAGTGTTTTTGCGGGATACAGCATGAAGCTTCACTTATTTGCTGTGAGAACTGTATAAAAGATAAAATAATTAAAATTTATTATTTCAATGTGATTTATGTAAATTTGTAAAAGCTCGTGTAAATTGATGGACGGTATGGTATGGTATTTTGCTTAGTGTTTTTAAAGTGTTAATATTAAAAAAAATATCTATGGTGTAAAGCTTAAGTAAGCTCATAACTGTTATGGAAAAAAATATTAGATAAAAGAACCCGTTCTAGAATTAAATTTAATAAATGTAACGAAATATACATATACGTCCCTACTATCTCTGCAACGAAATTTTAACTTAGATCTAAGATTTCTATGAAAATAATATTCATTTAAACACCTCCTGCGCGTATAATACTCGTAGTTTGTTTACGTAACACGTATGTTTATTTTTGTTTCATATGGATTAAAAAGCTCCCAACTCCATTTTAGGCGTTCATTAGACTTTTTATTCTAAACATTGCGCCTTTATTGCTTACAGAATTTTTTACTAATATTAATATTTACCTTAAGCACGATTTTAGTTCATAATTATAATATTCTCAAAACTAGTTTTCTTTTTGAATAACTAAATTAAACTCTCCGCTCTCCAGATTAAGCAGTTAACTAAACAATTTTAATGTAATAATTAATAATTTTGTAACCTTTTAAAATGTAAAAAACACAATTTTCTTATCATTTTACGAGTATATGTAAAGTACACAGTTAAAAAATCATGTTTTTAAAACCATTTACTATAAGAAACAAGTGCCATAGAATGTGCTCGGGTCTATTAATTGTATAAGTCTAATCTCGAGTGGTTTACAAGTGACCTCTGAAGAGTTTATTAGAATTAAGGTCTTGGGTCAATTATCAGACCAGCTCGATGATACCTATCCTATTATTATTTATTATTATCGAGTCGATCTAATAAGAAAGCTACAAAAAGCAGAACAACAGTGTTATTTGCACTTACATTCTACAAGTGCAATTATCTCAGTGTGTTGATAAATTACTTAACTTGATGCACCGAAGAAATTACCATTTAATAATGTTAAACAACGAAGCTACTGTAAAGATTATTATTTAGTAATTAATATTAATATGAGGGGTATCGCCACGTGACCCGCGATACACACGAACATTCCATCTCTCAAAGAAGTATTATGTTTTAAAATATTTCGCAAGATTATATTTTCTATATAAACATTAAATATAATGTTTTTAAATATAGAGATATATTAGTTAATATGCTATTGGCTGACTGCACTTGTCTACCTACTGATCACCAACTATTATAGTATTCGAAACGTATTGTTTCCAAAACAGTATTTTTTTAGCTTTAGCTATATCCCCCATGTAGCAGGGCAGAGATAGATTAGTGCTAAGATACTTCGCTTCCCTTTTTCTGCCGAATTCCGGAGACATTGCTTGCTGAGTGGCGGAACTCAACGCCGCGCTTTACCTCGACACTCGGGCGAAAAGATGAAAATATTAAATATTTCACTTCCTCAAGTGGGAACCAAACCTTCAACCTGTCAGCACGAGTGGCCTCCAAATCTCTCTCGATTAATCTCCCTAAAGAGGTTTATTTACAATGCTTTAATATTATTCTATTACATATAATACATATTAGCCTTTTGTATCAAATGCAAGTAAAATGTAATGGAAGTAATATTCCCCACTTTCTACCATGACATAATCGTATGACACGCACAGTGTTTCACTGATATGATAAACTGTTGTTTGTTTATTAATAGATTTATATGGTAACTTATTGCGGACGAGTTCAATGGTTCAAATGAGTTCAGCCAGCAGACGTTGAATAATATCATCATTTTATTTAGTAGAGTAAAAAAAGAGAGAGTTTTACGATTTCCATAATGGCAGATAGGTTGGTAATATGAAAGGAGTATGATTTGTTACCTGTACTTGTTCAAGATTGCGTGTTACATAGGTATTTAGAGAACGTGGAAATGCACAATAAAATTCTGTACCCCTGTACTGTACCCCAGCACTGTACCCCAGCACTGAGACACTACGGTGTCCCACAATAGGCACTAATAAAATAAGTAGAGGCAATGTAGTCACTGATATGCTATTATGATGCATGGAAATAGAATGTATTTCGTGAATCAAGCTATTATTACGTTTTATTTACATCAAATCATAATATTTATGGTATTTATGTACATACATAAATACCATAAGCCATATTCGTATCTCCGAGCTCTTGACAGGAACAAAATAACACGACGCGTGGCCCATTCCATTTTTATTATGTATACATACATGGAGAAAAATATAATTAAAAAGTACAATAACTATTATTCTATCAATAATTACCTATATATAAATAATTGTACGCCAGATAACTATCCAAGTAAATAAACGTCGTTTAATTAAGAAACCATAAACAGATGCACCAGCGTGTTCCAAGCTGGTATATAGGTGTCCAAACACTGTTTACTATAAATATTTTATTATATGAGATGGTACTGCGCCGTAGGTGTGTAACTTAAATTTTTCAATTTTTAGTTTTGGGAGAGATTTTTTGCTTATATTTGAATAAGATTGTTGCTTATATTATAATTAGAAATGGGGATAACGATAAATATAATTTCTTGATTTGGATTATAGAATTAATATATGAGAAAAAAAGTATTAAAACTGTAGATACAAAAAGATTGAACATTCTAATTTCTAAGTTTATAGGCATAGAACCTTTTTTCTATTCCCAGGATGGTCCGTGCCTACTCCAGAATTTTTATTTAAAAACAATGAATCCTGAAAAATATCTTTGTATAGACCCATGTTTTAGTTAAATCCAATAAAATCCAAGTTTCGTAGATACCTTTATTTACATAGGAACGTAGTACGTATACATAGACGTTATAAAAATCGGAATGAGTCGTAAAAAGCCGCTTGGTGCGCCAGGGTATTTTTATTGAGATGCTGGGTTTAATGGCCGCAAGCCAGCCCTTGGAAGGCTTTCGACCTTTAATTGTAACAAAGGGTGAACATGTGATAAGGACCCTTATTTTTTGTCGATTCTGAATTTGAAGTCGCAACACTTACAAAAATATGTGTTGAGTTGAATGAGTGTTTGAGGTTATATGTAAGTTTTAGTTAGAATAAATGTTACAGGATAGAACAGAAGATGACTTCACGATTCTTGATCATTCATCCATTGTTTCAGGGGGAGGAGCTTGCAATTAGTAGGTGCACCTCCAAAATGCATTTTTTTAAACTTTTATCCCACAAAGATGTAATTTAAAAACATATAAATATTTTGAACTTCATTTTTTTACGTTTTCTACAATATTTAACGTATATATTATTTTTTTTACTTTTAACGAACTTCTCAAAGCCTATATATAAGCTTTATATAAGCTTTCACTTACTACAAATAAAACAAAATTCATTTTCCTTTTTACGATAATTGAAGTACTTCTTTACATTATATATATATATATATATATTCTTGATTAAAAATAGACACATGATATTATAAAGTCGTTTAAAATTTTAATAGTTTAAGTAAACATAAGATCACCTTTTAGTAATACAAAAACTATAAAAATAAGAACTTCATAAATGTTAAATTGCTTAAATTATGGCAAATTTTACTGCGACTCATAAATGGAATGAAAAAAAAACCACTTTAATAAAACTTAATTGAATGAATGGAATTATGTTATTTTTTATACGTATAACGTTCTTGATATCTTTAATAGCAAATATAAAAATGGTTATTTTATGTATTCTTATTTTTCTGTTTATACAACCCAACGTTTTAAAACAACTAATAATTACTATTAATAAGTAATAGTTTAATTATAAAGTTCATAAATTATTTTACATACGTCAATATCCAGCTCTACAAGTCAAGTAAAGTAAGTTGAGGCTTCGCTCTGGTAACGAGGCAAAGCTGAGTTCCCCCACTCTAAACACAATGCTTCTAGAATTTAGCGGAAACTGGGTAACGGATGTATCATGATGACATTAGGTTCCCAAGTTCCCTCTGCCAACTTGCTATGCACGGGATACAGCATGAAGTTATTAATAATATAATTAACTGAAATTATTAATATACTTAATTCAATTTCTAAATATACTCAATAAAAGGTGAAATAAAAGTTAATGTTTTCAGTGTTAAACATATTGTCACTGTAAACACCAGCAGGTGCTGTATTTCCGTATGTGCTTTGATAGTGTATAGAGTTACACAGCTTATATTTCTTAGTAAGGATGGCATGTTCTATTTTGGTTTTACTAACTTATATTGAATCTTAACTTCTACATTTTTAACTTTATTTATATCGTATGTAAAATATCTATAAATTTAAGAAAATAATTATAGGAAAATAGGTAATTTTAATTATTTGTCAGTTTAGTAAAATTAAGTAAGAAAAACTGAATTAAATGATACTTAACTTTTACACTTTAAACTTTTGACTAGTGATATATGTCTTAATTATTAAGAAAACGAATCCAGAATAAAGTGTTTTTATTTTCTCTCAGACGTTTTTTATCTGCATTAAGAATACTTAAACCTTTTTGAATTACGAATTTTAAAAGGCACACCCATTAAAGAGTAAAAACCCATTATTCCATTAACCGCGAGTACGAATCGCAGTTTCCATTTACATTATTGTTCTTTACCAACTCTGAATCACATTAAAACTGGAATATTGAGAAAAACTTCAGTATTTTTGTATTACAGCAGTAAATATGAGGAGGCTTGGTATTAATTAATCTTTGGTACTATAAACATTTATGTACTTACTTACGTATGGACCGTATGGTTGAAGATTTATTACGAATTTAATTTTTGAGGTGGGTTTTTAATGCCTAGTATTATGCTCAATTTTTAAAGTTTGACCAATATTTTTTTTATAAAAGTAAAAATAAATGCTCAAACAGTATGTAGTCCTCAAATTTTTTCACAGTTTGCTTGAACCTTTTTCAATCAATAGTAATTGTATTTGGTATATTTCAGACTATAAATACAAAATGTAGTTAAAATCTACTTCCATTTACAAATAGTTCCTATTCCTATGATCTATTCAAGCATTATATTTATATTGAAAGGTACTATTAACACGTATTTAACATCAATTCAATCAACTACTATTTTCATAAAATAATTACTTTATTTACAAACATTTGGAATAATTATTATATATTATTAAATATCTCAATAAATCCTCCGTTGGAACCATTAACTGATGTGAGCACGCACCTCCATAATGAGAACAGGTCTGGTACGGCGCTGCTACTGGGCACACGCAAACTTGCATGATACGCTTTTTGTTACTCTGCTTTTTAATGCCGATATCTTATTTCGTTTTATTTGGTTCGAGATTATTAGCTTTAAAAATGAGCTCGTATTGAATTTCAACTAATATGACCTTAATTTTGTTGCGAAATTGTTGTTTTTTTCATTTTTTGCTTCTTTTTGCAGAAGCGTGTTCTCTAAAGCATGATGGATGTGGTTTTACACGTTCTTGGATTGATGTAAATCTTTGAGAGTTAAATTAGTATACAAAATAAGTAATAACTGTACATCATTTTTTTCTTTTTATCTATTCTTATTATCATATTAAAAGTATATTTCGGTAATTCGTATAGAACATACGGATATATATGTTTTTATATGAACATTAATAATTAGATAAAATAGAGAATTAGAAGAGATAAGAAAGTCCTAGGATTAATGCAAAAACATATAATATTATATGAAAATATTCATTTATTTTTAACTTTAGCGTCATGTCAATGCGGGTGGTGATGATTTAATAGTAATTAACCTAAATATTATTTTGGCGTCCTCTCAATATCTATCTTATAAATAAATTGTATTGAATAAAAATATTTACATATTTTTAGCTTCGCCAGTCATTCTTTCATTAATATTTAAATGTTCAGTTCTTTAGAAAATATAGATTGTAATAATATATTTTTTTGTGATATTTTTAGCACACTTATAAAAGAGTTACATCTATCTACGTGACAGCAGTTCCTTTAAAATTAACTTTTTTTGGTATAGGTAATTTAGAAAATTTAAGCATTTAAAATATAATATGAGAGTTCAGCAAAAGTTAAAGAAGTTCAAGTCCAAAAACAGCCCAAACTCGTACCAACTAGTTGGAACTAGAATAAAGCAACACTGTAGAGCCAGCAATCTGGTGCACTCACTCGCTCTCCGCCATCTATTTATAAACGATTATGACAATAGTGTACTGTAGCAGGATGCATGGAATGACCAATTTATGACCGGAACTGTTTTATGGGACGATTGACCGATCAGACCTTTTTCGAGGATATGAGGGTAGGTGGATATTTATAGAGAGAGAGATTTTGATATGTTAATTAAGACCTATAATATGTGGTTCTTATTTTTTATTATATTTACTCAGTCTTTTTTTTATTTCTTTCGTTTCCTGCATGTTCCGGAATAAACATTTTTAAATTAATACAATTTTTATTATAGTATTATATATATATTGTAGGATAAACATACAATAAATAATACTTAAACCAGTCTTGTGATGAATATTTCACAATAGTTAAATGAGTCATGACACAGCAGACATGCATATACTCGTTAAATCAATATTTACAATAAATATCATAAATATTAAAGTAAATATGATTTTCCTGTTTCCAAGAGTAAAAAAAATGCTTCGTCAAGCATCAAAAAACAAAATTTATCTTTTACACTTCTATCTTTTGCACAACACATAATTAGTTTTTTGACGTTTACATTTATTTGTGTTGTTGTACAGAGCAAGGCGGACGCTTCTTTAAGGCAAACATATAAATCACTTGCGATACGTGCCAAGTTCCATTCGGACATTTTTGCATTTCCGAGAACAATAATTGGACAGCAATGGGAAATGTTGTAAACTATTCATAGCGGGATGTGGAACGGTTACGCCAAGTTGTACTCCTGGTACTTGGACGATTGGTAATATTGTACCTTTGGTGGTACCCATATTATAGCAGAATATGTCTAGAACTAGAGGCCAGACACCTTGTTCCCCACTCTATACAAGGTTCTACTCTGTCAGAAATATTTGCTAATATATATAAACCTTATTTCTTAATTGACTATATTTTAATAGCCGAATCTTGACTGCTACTGCATATGTAAGACTGTAATTATTTCAATCAAATTTCAAACAGCCTTCTTATTAATTCAAGAATCGAGTTTTATATTAGCTAAACACTTAAAGGACTAGCCTTACATTTCACAACTTCTTTCTTACCAAGAAAAAATAGGGGCAGACACAAAAGAAAAAAAGACCATATCATATAATTTGACCTCATTTAAGTACCATATTACATAATATAAAAATAAAGCTTGAGCTTTATAATTTTAACACATGTCCCCGTACTATACAATACACCATTCTTTCGCCCGCATCCCATCCTCATTGTAGTCACAAATCATCGAGGATATAAAATAGAATGAAACAAAAGCACCACGATATTGTTCTACGTGTGTGGCAATGGGAACATGTGCGCAATTAGATAGTACGGCTTTATCACTTGTATGAAAGCTAGTAGGTTAAGCTCTTCAATAGTATTTCATAATAATCATTTTATTCGATAAGAAATAATAGGTCGATAACTATTTGTAAATAATAAGAAATACATATTCAATATTATTAATAAGACCCTCGTAGCGCAAAGGAATAGCGTCTCGTGGTAAACGCAATGTTTGTTTGTGGGCTCGATCCAATCTGGTAACTGTTCTAGACTAATCTTGAAAAGCTGAAAGTGGAGAACTTAGGATCTTAATATTAGCTCCGGAGGGAGAGAGACTTCTCTCTTGTGTTCAAACTGCTGTTTATTGCCTATAAATAATTCATTATAATATAATATATTATATCAATATAATCAGTAAGGTGCTACAAGATTTAGAAAAACTATAACATTTTTTAAATACTATGTGATATGATGTACCTACAATTCAAAGAGACAATATTTTCATTTTTCTCAATATCCATAACAATTTTTAAATAAATGTATGTTATTATTCTATACAGCTGTACAATTATACAACTACAAGCACATATATATGAGATTTTTGCATAATACAGAATGTTATAATTGTCATGTAGTCTTGTCATGTTAAATCGAACTGTTAAACGTTCCGTTTGAAGATCGATAAAATACCGGTTCTGGTACAAGGCGTTATAGTTGCTAAGCCTGAGGGACTTTAGACATAATCTAAGTACATATATGTAAATAAAAAGATGTTTTATATGTAACTAGCGACCCCCTTGCGGCTTCGCCCGCTTTTACTACTGATTATTCATATAATGTATGTTTGCAAAGCACTTAAGATAATGTGAAAATTAATTAAACTCTAATGCAACCCGCATTTTCGTAGTTTCAATAAGGATTTTCCAATTGTTTTACACAGCAAGGATTTTTTAGTAGGTACCGTAATTTTAAATCTGTGCTACTAATCTTTTCAAGTACTTATTAAAATATATTTAAATGACTATTTTTAGATAGTTAAATGACTATTTTTAAACGGAAGAAATTATAAACAAAAACCTACCTACTAATAACTACTACAAAAAATATGAAACCAAATATATCGCGCTGAAATAATACATTCAACTCCAATTATCCAATACGTGCAAACGCATCTAAATCTTCGTTGCTATAAAGGCAGGCGGGTTTTTTTTTTGAGTGTGGTTAATGCTGAAGAGGGTATTCTGTCCCTGATGAAAAGCAAGCACTACGTGGCTGCCTGTGAGGAAAATTAAATAGAATGCATCGGCCGGGAATCGAACCCGGGCCGCCCGCGTGGCAGGCGAGCATTCTACCACTGAACCACCGATGCGTGTAAGGCAGGCGGGCGCGGCGGACGCATGGCGAGTGGCGAGCCGTTTCGCAGCAAGGATTTTTTGATATTGTAACAACTTCTAAAGTACTTATTAAAATGAAAAACAGTAAAAGACAGTTTTGATCTACATTAAATGGCCAACGTAACTAATATACTTATTTATATGCTGAGAGTAAGGGATAAGTGAAACTTGAGTCGATACTGCTGAAGTGTCAACGACGTGATGTGTCAACAATTAAATGCGTTTTTCTCTTAAACTATTCGCAATTTCGAAATTGTGTAAAAAGCAAATTTTATCTTCGTTTAACGTAGAAAATTAATAAAGTATTTTAAAGGATAAGGATTAATACCATTATGGAAAAATATCCCTCACAATAAAAAATATATTGAAATTATTATTTTTAGACAGAAATATGATCACTACACGTTATTCTTAAAAGATACGAATATGCTCTCGCGGACTTTTTTGTAGATCTTATTAAGAGGAACAATACTCCAGTACATTTTTTTCATGTAGTACTTACCATTAAAGCAGCGCATGCGCGAAAGTGTCTCAACGGGTAGGACTTTATACACATTTATCGTATTTATGTTAATTTACATAAGAATGTACAAATAATAAACTATATATAAACCTTCTACGAAAAACACTCGACTTAATGGTGAAGACCGCATCAAAATCCGTTGGGTGGTTTAGAAGAAGAAGAGTTAGAAAGTTCAGACAGACACGAAAAGCGACTTTGTTTTATAAGATATAGGATAGGATATGTATTCTTTAAGATGCAAGCAAGTCAAAATTATATTTTGGTTTCCTATATTATTAATAAGATAAAAAATATTTATATTAGCTTCTTGTAAGTTAATAATCTCATAGTTTTGTAAGTTAGTAATTTAATAAATTGTAGAAATAAATATACTTTTGTAAGTTTGCAAATATATTATTTTACCCATTATTTATAATGCATTTTTTGTTTCTTTAGTCTTAAAGAATAACTTTCACATACCTCCATTCAACTATTGCCTTTATACTCCAAGTAAGCTATTAGTGCCAAACAAAAAGCCGTTTTCTCTTTAAAATATTCCAACTCAATGAAAATACAGTAGTAGACAACCGAAGAGACATTAAAATACCAAAAGACAAAGCGACAATGGTTACAAAACGACAAAAACTATCAAAGAATTAGTAGGCGAGAGAACACGAGACGTCGATACATCAGTTCAAAGCGGTACTAATGAATCGACCGAGCCGCGACACCTCCTTGCCCAAGAAGTGACTTTGACGAAGCAAACGAAGCAAAAATAACTGATCGTGTCCAACCCATTGTGCGTGATAAAATTAGAACGCTTGGAATAACCACGTGGTGGCAATTATCGCGGCAGCGGGTTAAATGAGGCACCGTGCGCCGTTAATGGGCACACACGGCCGCGCTTCCGGCGTCGGCTTCCCGAACTGAGGAGTGGAGATGCTGGACCCAAGATGGATTCAGAAGATGATTTATTGAGTTGTGACTAATAGCTCGCTAAATACGATAACTTAGATATAGATATGTATGGAATTATGAAAGTTATTTGGCGTCATTATAAATTGATTAAATAATCTGAGACGTCGATCATATCTAAAAAAGTAAGTAGGATATACCTATCTAAATAGATTTTTAAACATAATTGCTTACAATTTATAACAATAAAAAAATCTATTTCAGAAAATACCTATGCTAATTCAACATCAATCAAATTTGTATTCACAAAACGTTTCTGCTAAGTAATTTCAAAAGTCTTATTCCTCAAAGCACTCCGCAGACAGAGTATTCAGGAGTACTAACATTAATCATACCAGTCGACCGACGGAGCCCCGGTCTCTTTATACGCCGTAGTCTTTGAGAGCGGCGAGTTCCTCATTTGTTGAAATGCGTGCTGCTTTTATTAATGTCCGCCCCAATATTGTAAACGTCTCAATCCCTTTGATGACTTCCTGTTCCTTTGCTGGGGGCTCATTGATTGTTAGACTCTTTTTTACTGTCCGGTTAGCTTAGGTCAATGTAGCCAATTGGATCTCGCAACCGTTGTGGTAATATATCACCATTAAGTAACACATTGCTTGCCCATTTTACGATGGTCTCGTAAAATACGGCTATAACCTCGGTGATCTAATATAAAGCGTCTACCTGCTCCTTTTCAGCTTTTGTACGACGGAAAGTGCAATAACGTTGAACGGATGTAGTTGTATTACAAGAATTTTAATCAACTAGTTTGTTTATAGCACACGTATCTTTAGATAGGCACTAAATATCTTCAAATGTATGTATTTTGTAATTACAGAGCTTGCCGTACACGAAACCTTTAATGGATTTTTTATTCTTAGGATATTTTTTTAAACTGAAACTTAAATTTTAAAACTAAAGTTTTTATTCGTAACTTTTTTTAGCTTCACGCTGTATTCCGTATATAGCAGGGTAGACAGAAGGATCCTGTGTTAAGACACTCCGTTCTCCACTTTTCGCTGAATTTTGTCAATACGTAGCGGAAGTCTACGCCACGCTTTATCTTATTAGCATAACAATGAAATGAAATTATTAATAAATAATATTTTAATTTGGAATCAAATCCACGTCTATCGCACATTGACACACTTGCCACTACGCAACGACGGCCTCCAGTAAGTACTTCATTTTCTTCTTAATTTTTTAAATTCTAAATGCTAAACCTATAAAATCTATCAATGGGTCGTAAATTACTTGTACTCACACAGCAAGCACGAGAGGCAGAAATATAATTAGTGCGAAAATACAAGTTATGCAATGAAACTACCTCACGGCCTGCACAAGGACAAAAGCTTAATGAACCACTCTATTTTATGGACTAGTCCAATAAACGAGGCTGGCTGTTCGGACCGAGCCCTGTTCGAAACGATCGTAACACTGAAAGGACACTTGACTCTAAAACGTGTACGAGCATGTGAATATAATAAATAATTACTACAAATTGCGATAAGGCTGTAATTTTCCAATAAAGTAAGGAACTATAGATATTACTTTAATATACCTGTCGAAAGCGAATGAAAAGACTTGTATGCATAACAAATGCAACGGGCAGGTGCTTCGTGTCATTAAGAAAATTAAAAGCTGCAAGTAGATATGAAAATATATTTTAAACTATAATTAAAATCTAAAATAGATTTATATTATTTATTTTTCCGGATTCCGAGAGACCCCCTTCTCCATCCACATTTCGACTTAATGAGTATTTCGCTTTTAGAAGTAGCAGAATTAAACGACATATATTTAGTCTTAACTTAATAAATAAAAACACTTACTGTGCATGATGGTGATAATGCGTCGCGTGATGCATCGCGGCGGCCGGTCCAGGGGGGGTCGTGGCGTGGAACGCCGCAAACGCCGAAGGAAATTGTAATGGCAGGAAACCACCGCTGCCCGCTGTCCCAGGACCTCCGACCGACTCGCGATCAGGCATTATTCAATATCCAATAGCATCGTCTATAATTGTCACTTTAATAATTTCAACAGTTTTATTACTAACATCACTAGTCTTTATGTTTAGCACCAATTACACTTTTTAGGTTAAATCAAATCTCAATTTTATTCTCTTTTTCATTGTCATTATTATGTTATAGTTGGGTATATTTTTGTTCATCGTTGATCACGTTTGTTTTCATACGTAAGTATTCCCTTATCATTTTTACCTGGAACAAAAATTAATCATAAGTAAATATACAATAGCGATCATAAATTCTGCGGAGAGTGGGGAACGGAGTGTCCTAGCACTAAATTCCCTAATACGCGAGATACAAAAAAATAATCAATATTTATTCAGTTCATTAAAATACAAGTAATTTATTTACTTAAAAATAAAATTGCATCGGAATCAGTGTTAATTACTGTTAAAATTTAACAAGTGAATGGAATGGCAAAAAATCAGGCGAGTAATTGAGCGAGCAGTCAGCCGAATCGTCATTATCACATACAAAGAAACTGTTTCTGTATCAGATGATTTTATAAGATTTATTCGAGAACAATAAACCAAATAAAGATCTTTATTTTCGTATAATAATTGAAATATGCAATTACGACGATATAAACGAGACATAATTTTTTGCGTTGTACATCAATTTTTTGCTTCACTCGCGACCATACCGCGAATTTACTTATATTTATATAATTCAAACATGCTGTTCGCATTCCATTTCTTAAAACAAATGTACGAAAAAGCGTCGTTTGTACGAAACTTACTCCGAAAGCCCAATAAGGCTCTGTTATGAAATCATATCGAGATTACCAAGTATCCAGCTTCTGTAGATGGTGGACATATAAATTCGACAAGTTTTTGTCACTACGAGTTCGCTTTTCTCTCTTAACTACGGTACTGTATTATAGTACGATTTTGAGGAAAGCCATCAATGTGAAATTCCTGACGTAATTAATGAAGATGTGATTGTTTTAAACATGCCCCGAATGTTGTCTTCTTAATAAGCCTTTATGTAGTCATGTAACCAAATTTTGCAATATATCGATAAATATGTTTTTACACGAAAGATTTACGATGTTTTGGAATGCAAAATTGGAAGGTTCGAATATCGATTTTTATAGACCATTCAACAATCACATTCAATGGTGTGAGGGTTTTTTAATCAAAACGGTGTCAAGTATTTTAAAGTATATAATACGTATGCACGTATTATTGCTAAACATATTTACTATTTACA
Organism: Heliconius cydno galanthus; assembly: GCA_036379175.1. NCBI lineage: Eukaryota > Metazoa > Arthropoda > Insecta > Lepidoptera > Nymphalidae > Heliconius > Heliconius cydno. The sequence continues at coordinate 405,069 of JAKRZM010000307.1, forward strand.
TACAATGAAGATAACATTTAAACATATTTTATATACTTTGCATTATGTGACATTTGACTTCATTTCAATAATATTGTACTTAAATATGTCGATTTGTTAAAAGGAATGTGTGAAGCACACGAAAGAATTAATATTGCAGGTGTCGCTTACAGACAAAGGCCGTTACGGCCTTTTGGCCGGTTTGTTACACAAACAGACTTACATATCCAATCAATTTTTATGTTTACAAAAAACTATTTCCAACATTATATAAGTACATCACTAGCCCCTAAATTAGTGGTGCAATGTTGGCGCGCATGCCGTCTCTCTCAATACGGTCCTTAATTACGATTTAATTGTTTTTTAGCCGTCAGATTGTTTCGGCTCTTCCAAGAAGTCTTCGGTCTTATGGTGTTACTGCCCGACTCGATTCGTTAGTCTAGATTGCATCGATTTTACTTTTCGATTTTTTACAGTTCAATAAACTCGATATAACAGTACCCTACAATTGTAATTGGCGGAGAACATCCCTGTTATTCAGGTTAAACATTCAATTATGATATATGACATTATTTTAAGCGGAATAATATGTTATTAAGTCTTTATAAAAGGAATTGCATAAAAATGTTGTACTAATTGACCTGTTTCGACTTAAATAATAATACATTTTTCAGTTATTTTTTAAATAATTACTTGTCTTTTTATTTTGATCATTTGCTCGTTAATGGTGGGAGGTAAAGTCTCGAATGATATCATCAGATCCTTATAGCGTGACTTCTTTTAAAAGTTTTAAAACATGTATGACATGTTTGATATATTCACGTCATAATGGATACGTGTATTTCCTCTTCATTAAACTTACTTGGTATCGTCAAGAAATTTATTATTATATAAATAAAAATGATGGCCAGTTGAACTGGTGGTCTCTGATGGGCATGCAAACGTAATTAGCTTAAATACGAAATTAATTTACTTCAGTCTCTATTTGAGTGGAAGATGGAGAGTGGAGGAATTTTATCAACATGTGTATTAGAACTTCATAGGTTTTCCCAGATTTTACTATCAGACATTTCGTACAACTATATTAGTCGAATACTATAATTATAGATACACCTACAAGTCCACCCCCTATAAGATATTCGCTAGAAATAAAAATAGAAGACCAAATAATTTGGCTATCCATACAATTTTAATATCATAATATAACAAATGATTGCCAATTATTCGTGGTTCCATATAAGTTTTGGTATAATCAACCATTAGAACCCTCGATCACGAAGCTATTCTTTAACACTACATATAAGTCAGTGGACAATAGTGACACTTATACCCTCATCATTAGATATGGCCTCTGCTAGCAAAGCTGTGCCTTGAACACGAATCGTCTCATTAAAATGTCGTTTGTTTTAGTATTGTAGTCTTAGACACGTGTTAGTTTTTGCAGTATATTTATTTGGTTTTGTTTTATTTAAATTATTTTTAATTTTTTTAGCAACACGCTGTGATCGTATATAACCGAGTAGGCAGAAAGAGTTTAGTGTTAAGGCACGCTGTTCTCCATTTTTCGCTGATTCTGTAATATTGTGTGTTGAGTGGCGGAATTTAATGCCGCGCTTTACCTTGATACCAGAGCGAAGCAAATGGAATGGTCATAATAGTAGTTTGTCACACTTTCTTATAATAACTACATTATTTTTATTGCGACTATTAAATAATAGTTTACTTAAAGGATGTAAGTTTATATGATCTTAAATATGGCACGCATGGCGATGATTAATATAATAAAATCATATATTGCAATTTTTTTTCATTGATTCGTGTAAAAAATTAAAAAAAATTACGCTGAATGAATGAAAGATTCATTCATTCAGTTAATAATGAATTATGATTATCAAAAATTTGGTTATCATTTTCCAATCTATTAAATAGATTAATTCTGTAGTATACATAAAAGGTATAAATGCAATCTTCCCGAATGCCTTATCTTTTCAGAGAAGCCACAAAGAACTTAAACTTACTTTTAAGACGCGATATTAACACACTATCCGTTAATTATGGTTCCCAAAATCCATATTTTAAACAAAACAGAACCAACTAAAACAAGGTTAAACCAACACAAATCAAAGAGACAATAGGCACAACCCAGTTACGTAGAATATATCAACGGGTGCCAGCGACCGCGGTTAATCCTTTCAACTGGTATTAACATTCGCGTTGTGGAGTGTGGACATCCATAAATTACAATGAGTTTCAACGCTAGTTACATCGTATATGGGTCTTGGACCAAAAGAAGCGCATACGTGCGCGTCCGGCTGCTTCGGCCCTGTGATATACTGGTGGATAGCTTGAAAGCGTAGAATTTAAATATCGCTCAAATAAATTGAACAAGTTGGTATCATGGGCTTGACGGAAAATAGAAAGAAATATTTTGGTTCCCAGGATTTGGTAAAATGTGTAACGTAAGATTCTTACACTGCCAACATAAGATTCTTAATTCTTTTTTTAGCTTCTCGCTGTATCACACACACAGCAGTGTAGACAGAGGGAACCTAATGTACAGACACTCCGTACTCCGCGTTGAGTGGCGAAACTCAACGCCGCGCTTTGCCTCGACGCCATAGCAAAGAAATGAACATACTATTATAATGGGAATGAAACCCACAATCTGTTGAGCGCAATGTCACGCTTGTGCCCACGACCAGCCTCAACTAACTCCTTATTACTTCTCGTAAATATATGTAAGTATCAAACATTCGACAATCGTTATAAAACACGTAAAATAAGTAAATACAATGAATGCTAATAAATAATAGCTTAACATCTCAAATGGAATACAATCCTACAAAGATATTTGTACGATTTGTCAAGCTATCGTCCATTCATCGTTTGCGTTCCGGACTATTTCTAACATTCCTGCGTAACATTGTTTTGAAGTACCCATATATTAATATTTATTGTAATAATTGTTTATGTATAGTATAGCACCGTATAGCATGGGATACCTTATATCCAATTCAAAATGAATGGCTATCTTATTATTTACATGTCAGAACCAATAACAGAACTTAAGTATCTACTCATTTATCACTCGCTTGTATTCTCTCTTCTTCAAAAAGCTTCACGCTGTATCCCGCACATGAATGAAGGGGAAATTTATTATATTTCCTCCAGTGGAAATCGAACCTGTTACGTTTACACTCAAACTTTTGTGCCTCTGAGCCACTAGCGTGACACTACACTGACCTATCATTATTAATTCACATCTCATTATAAAGCCATTAAAACTAGACACGTCAATGAATAAAACAAGGATAATAAAGAAGGGCCCAATAAACCCGGTGATCCGCTAATAAATCAGACACGTTACCAAGTATTACCGAAGTGGTGACCCTAATAAATAAATTTCACCTCCAAACTTTATGGCCTACCTTTGAACACTAGCTTGACAGTTTATACTTCCTCCAACCGTGTTGAGAATGACAAAACAAATAAAAATTGTCTTTTTAGAAGCCGAATTATACAATAATAGACCCTATTACCTATAAAATATAGATTTTGAATTAATTCTCCAAATATGTTTAGTTTAAAAGCGTGAACTTATTAAGTAGTCGACACTGACGTGTAATAAAATAAGAAACAGCTAGCTCTAAGGTGCTTTAGTGAATCACCATAATTAATATTCTTTTGTTTGCAGCGTTAAGTTCCACCACTCAACTTACAATGTCTTGAAATTTGGGCAACGGAGTGTCTTAACTCTAGGTTCTCTCTAGCTACCCTGATATGCGGAAAAAGGATGAACCCGTTTTTTTGCTATAGCATATCTATGACTTCTTTATATAAAAATAAGATAATTTTCAACGGTAAACCCACAGAACTAAACTAGTGTTGAATACATCGAAATTTCAATAAACATAACTATTATTTTTTTCTCGATGATCTTAAATATTTATTGGCTCATGTTGGTAGCGTTGAAATGTTAACATCGTTTATATTTATTAGGTTTTAAAATAAAAAGCTCTTCATTTCAGAAGAAATAAATTTATCAACACCTGGAATGCTATAAATATATTTTGTTCTGCGAATTAAAAGTTATTTTTATTTCACTATAAGGAGCCAGAGGTAACATATAAAATTATAAAGGGTATGTTAAACCTATATTTAATTCAGTATAAAATAAATTCAATTCAGTTTTAAGTAAAATTTTCTTGTAAATGAAAAATCATTCATATTAAATATATCGACATAAAATATATTACTTATAGTACAAGCACTAGTATCGACACATGGACGAAAGGTCTATAAATCAATTCAATGCGACTTATAGTACTGATATAAGAGATTGAGTAAATGCTCGCAGATTAATCTTTTAAAATGTCAAGTTAACAGTCAGCTGTTAAAGTGTCAATTCTAAATAGGATAAGCACGTCAGTTATCATATAAATTATTCTATAGAGAAAATGTGTTATCAATTTAGCTTCATATATTAAAGAGACCTTCATGACGCAGTGGCATCAGATTTTGAGCGCGACGGTTGTAGGTTAGGTTCCTATTCGAGGAAATGGATTATTTTAACAGTCTCACTATTTTAAAAAGCTAAAGGCGTTTAAATCCGCCACGTAACTAAAATTGAGCAGAAAGTGGGAAATACAATGTCTAAAGTATCCCTACTAGGTTTTTTCCCTACCCCTTTACCTACTCTGTTTAGTATATGCGGGATATAGAATAAAGCTAAAAACCAAAAATTGCTATTTAAACTTAATGTTAGTGTAGCAATGCTATTAATAGGCAAAAATGGTTTTATGTATGTCAGACTTGTCAGGCTTTTGTTTTCCGCATTTTAATCATAGTTCCATACATTATACCTATATGTAGTACAAAATAATCAATATTCGCAACCATTTCACGCCTACTTTCTACCAAGAATACGATTTCAAAGAAACCATCTTTCGTCTACAAATCTACCGACAGCGCAGCTTGAATACAACGTGATATAATGAACTTATTGGTATTACAAATGAGTAAATTTGACAGTATTTAAAGAGGGAGGTGTAAATTACTAGTACAGGATGAGAATTATAATTTAGCTTAAAAGTTTTGACGCCGTCTAGCCGCTATTTAGGATATTAGTCAATACGTGCGACGAGTTTAAATTCGAATTTTAACATAAAAGTCGTTTAATTTCACCTATTTTCATAGATTGTGCTATACAACGTAAAATATTTCAAAATAGGTGAATAATATGAAACAGTAATATATTATAAGATTTTTTCTATCTTTCCTGCCAGATTTGGAAAATTCCTTATGAAGGAAGTATGTGAGCATTATAAGGAAAAGTATAGCAAATAAAAATTGTTTCACGTTCATACAAAATAAAGCTCCATACAAAACCCACAATTTTACACGAATAGTCAATCGTCGGACACAACCGCGTAATACAGTTATCTGACGCGCGTTTAACATTGTGGTTAAAAACAAGTTTTTTACGTTAAACTTAAACCAAACGTTAAAGTGTTAACCGCACAGGCAATATGCGGGGGACCAAAATTAACTGACTAGTTAAAATTTAACTATATTTCTTGGAAACAGTTAGTGGTACCGGCTAGTTTAACTAGACTTAGGTTTTAATAAGAGCTGAGCACTTTATCATTCGTTCCGTTACGTCGTTAGCTAAGATTTATGATACGCTAGATACAGCTTGGATCGATTTGTTTTGGATAAATAGATCTAAAAATAATTTCATATATCGTTTTCTCACTAACAGTATTGTACACTACCCAACTAAACTTCAACCAAATTTCAACTTTCAAGGTCCATTAATTTCTTTTGTGTCTTGTTTGTCAATCATCAATAGAATTAAACCTTAACTAAGATCTAAATTATAGATGAAATACTTAAATTTTATTTCTATTAATAACTGTATAACGTCTACATAATATTAAAATAACTATAGGACGGATATTATAAGGCGGTGCCAGCGGAAGTCTCAGAATTGCTGTACGTCTGTTAATAAACCATTTTTCAATTCAAACGGCAGTCATGTAGATTAGATAATGTTATGCATCATATTTATTATATTGTTTCATATTAATTTAAAGTCATAGTTAAGCTATTATTTGTTGAAATATTTGCGTAGTATTACATATTATTATTTGTATCTTTAAAAAATTATATAAATAAACAAAATAATATTATAATTAAGAAATTCACTTTGATAACTTTTTTCCTTAATTCGTACGTAGAAGCACGAAGGTTCGAAAAAAGAAAACGAAGATATTAATATATTTAAAAATGACACTCATACCACTTTATAAATTGAAAAAATAATATTTAACAAGTAAATATATACCGAAGAGACATCCCCAATCCCGCTATGAATCCCGTACTATCACGATCATGATGAATAATAAATAACAATATTCATAACTAAAGGACGGTACATCCTTGTCTACTTTAAAATAATCCAATAACATACGGTTCACGCCAGCGGGACGACACCGCATTTTATATTACTTTCATTGTTATACTCGTGAGATGTTAAGGGGAAGTTCGCGCATTTAAGTATCTAATATAAATTTTAAAAATGTCATAATATTTTTTTTGAGATAGGAAAAGTCAACTATTTCATATATTTACTAATTTTTAATAACTTCTTTATTATAGCGTAAAAAAATTACAGAAGTTTTAATTATATAGAGATCATAGAATATCTCACACTAGATATGCACTAAATAAAAATGATACTATATGGTATTATTAAGTTTGTTATGTTTATATCTATATCAAATGTGTATTATTTGCTTTTTTTATTTAGGGGTAGGAAGAGAGAACCTAGTGTTAAAACACTTAGGACTCAGCTTGTCGCCAGAATTTGAAGGTCTGCATGTAAAGTGGCGAAACTTAACGCCGCAATTATTATCACACGCTGTTCCACTCCGCGTAGGCGGACTCATCTATATTTAACAAAATATACAATCATTGATTATATAATTATTTATTTATGTCATAACATTTAGATCACATTAAACCTCATTGATTTATAACTTGTAATAAATATTGATTACATTCAATTTGTAAATAAATGTAGAGATATTCGTTTCAATTGCTATCGTGAATTTTATGTAATAATATTCTTATGTTTAAAAATGTAAATTTATCTGTAACAGTACAATTAATGATAAAATTTAAGTAACAATACCCGCTTTGTTTTCGTCTAGTTGAAACGACTTGCTGTATTTTCTACTATCAACTCAAGTATGATAAAAATTATTTATATTTTCTATAACTCATAACCCTAAAAACCCAAAAAAATGGAAAATTTCTTATAAAGTAATATATTATTCAGTTAGACGTGATATTCGCCTTAATTAGGTGGCGTACAAATCGATATGCGCAAGCGCAGCAGTTTCTTAGAACCGAGATAAAAACCGCCGGCGACACTACATTTGTTGTACCTGAGAATAATTTCCACCTTTTTTTTTCCACTCCCCTATGAATACAGATACTATTATGACTCAGTGCTCAAATTACATTTCTTTTCTGTACGAAGAATATTTTGATAGTTTCTTGATATTATTGAAATTTGATTACTTGTTTCGGAAACGAATTACGTTTTTAACGTCAAATTTTTATAAGAATGTGGGAGATCCAAGGATCCTTTCATAAACAAAATATTTAGAGTCTCAAATTCTGGTAGAAAACGGAGAACGGAGAGTCTTTACGTTGTTCCTCTCTATCTTGCTAATTATGCACAGAAGAATGAGGTTAAAAAATAAAATCTATAATAAGTACTACTTACTAAAATTACTTTCGAGACCATCGCAACTTGTCGTAGAAGTATAGTATTAAGTAATATCCATGCTACGCTTATTTTACATATTACTAAGTTACATTGGACTTGTTTGCTTTTAAATTTGTTTTCATTTTGTAATTAATATTTACTTGTTTAAAATATATTACACTTTTGGTACGTTTTTGTACAATTATAAAGAATTCATTTAAGAAATAAAGACTCTTTTTTAATGGTCATTATTTTTTTGTAAAAATTCTAAATTATAATCCAAATAAAAGAATACGTACGGTATATACTGTAATATATATATATATATATATTATTTCTAATTTAAACATATTGAATGAATGAAACCTTGAACATGAATGAACTACTTCATTAAAAACTAACAAACAACTTAGATTTATATTTTTATTACATTATACTATACGCCTGATGCGATTGTATCAAGTCACGTCTCGTGATATGCTACTGAACAATACAAAGAAAAAGCTCTAAAAGTTTACGTATATACCGAACTAAATTGTAGATTTTATTTACGCATGAATTTAATGAAACATTATATGAACTACATTTATTAATTAAATGATAACTTTTATTCTAAATTATGGTTTATAATACAATTTCGTTTTATTGTAAGATATAGGTACTGCAAAAGTAAGAGAATTTATAAGAATAGAAAACATTTAGATTTAAAAAAAAACTGTCTCTACCAATTAAACAACATCAAGATATCATCTATGTATATAAAAGGACTTGTCCTCACTGACTGAGGTAAGACGCGCGCACAGCCGTAACCGCTGTGCGTAGAAACGTTAAATTTGGACAGATGTTTACTTTTGTAATCTGGACATCCACTAAGAAGGGATTTTAAAAAATTTTAACCCTAAAGGGGTGAAATAGGGGTTCAAAGTTTGTATGGAAAAAAATTTAAATCGGCACCGATTTTTATAAAATTTGAAATTTAGATTTTTAAAAGTATTTAATTGAACACATGTTTCATCGTTTTCTAGAATTCTCCCCCTAAGGGTGCAAATAAGGGGCTGAAAGTTTGCATAGGTTTTTTTTAAATCGTCACCAATTTTCATAAAATTTGAAATTCAGACTCTTAAACGTATATAATTAAACACATGTTTCATGGTTTTCTAGAATTCACCCCCTAAGGGTACAAATAAGGGGTTGAAAGTTTGTATGGAAAAATCTTTAAATCGCCACCGATTTTTATAAAATTTCATGGGTTATTAGAAGTCACCCCTAAATACGCAAGCGAAGCTGCGCGCGTCCGCTAGTATAAATATAAATATGCATACAAAATTACAATTTCAACGTACAAAAATCGAGAAGCCAAAGAACTTTATTTACGAAAACGTCAATAAAAACCAACGAGCGTGACTAACTGAGCTTAAAACTTCTTACTTTTAACAAAGTACCCACTTCGCAATGTGAAGTCACAATAATTCAAAAATACGAATACGCGTGCACGTCGAGTGTTGGATAAACAAACTTACATTGTTAGCTCTACAATGGAATAATAAAATATTTTACCGTTTAATAAACTTAAATACAAACGTTGGGATGCTGATAATTTTAGAAAACCGTTAACTAAGAAGCAAACTGTAATATTATATTTATTGAAATACCTACAAATGTTTTTTTAGCTATACTCCGCACATAGCATGGTAGGCAGAGAGAACCTAGGAAACCTAGTGTTGAGACACACCGTTTCCTATTCAGACCCTCCGTTCCCCACTTTCCGCCGGATTCTTGAGGTATTGCGTGATCCTGAGGCGCGGGATTCAAGCTCGCGTTATGCCTCGTTACCAAAGCGAGAAAATGAAAATATTAAATATTTCATTCTCCTGAGTGAGAATCGACTCTACAACCGTCGCGTTGACAGCTTTTAATTAATTTACGTAATCTACTTAACAATAAAATTTAAGACATTGTAATCTGTACCACTTCTAAAATTATAATAAGGTAAAAATAAAAATTACAAACGCATTGAGAAACGCTTGTTACGAGCTTGCCTACGAGCTTTTAGTTAAAATAAAAAAAAACATTAATTTATAAGTCCATTACATTTTTTATACGATCACTTATTCAATGACAGGTATGCGTTAATCGGCCTCAAACAATTGAAAATAACCTACTATTATAGCAGATGATGGTGTGAATAATAGCAGAAATTACGTAGAAAATATTTATTAATGCAATGGAAATGTAAGGGACGACACCTTTTAAAATAATGGGGCAACATTAGTAGTATGTGAAGGAATTTTTCGTATTTTATTATTTGGAGATACTTAGTTTCTTCTGGAACTTTAAATTTGTACTTTTAAGAAGAGTTATGATAAGGAAAAGAAATATCCTCTACTTTTTGTATGCTTGGTAAAACTTGGCCTTACTTGTATGAAAATTCTATGAAAGTTCATTATCATTTTTGGTTTGACAATTACAGATAATTGTTAAGTTGTTACTTAAATCTCTACATGACAATCTGCATAATCTATTAAAAAAATATTAAAACCAGCAATTAAAAAATTAAATATTCACATTTCTTTTTATCAAAGATAATGTAAATATTTATTTTCAAATTACACATATAACAGATTGGCATCACGCTGTATCCCGTGTATTGCTTGCTGAGTAGGCAGGGGAAACCTAGTGTTAAAACACTCTATTCCCTCCTTTAAGTCCAATTTCTTAGAACTCAACGCCGAGTTCTGTTGTTACTAGAAAATAATTTATTTTCCTTTGTGGGAATTGAATCCACAACCGGCGTGCTTACAGTCAAACGTTGCGCCGTTCATATGACCTCCTATAATTATGTTTAATGAGTACAATGTGTACGTCAGAACGCTTATTTACTTTAATGAAGCCGGAAAAAAAAAGAGAAATGTACGGAACCCATGAAAAAATCGATTCTCATTTTGCTTAATGCTAAGTTAGCTTGATTGGCAGGTGCTACCTTATTACCTTTTTTATTTATTACCGTTCATTAACCGCACTCCTCGGAAGGTGAACAATTTTCATATATAAATGACGTAATTGCAGGACTATAGCTAATTGGTGATTAGTATGAAATATTAGTTAAATTATTTTATTATGTTAATGTTTGTGTTGCTGAATGAGGTGGATTTATTATTATTATTGTGTTTTTTTTATTATTAAATTATATAAATTTAGCTTTGTAACTTTAAGCAAGCTGGTACATTTTTTTTAATGCCTATATATAATTTTTGTCTTCTGTTATTATTTTAACGCTTCCTTTACATACATAAATAATAGTCAACTTTTAATTTCTAATGACAACTCTTTAAGTATTGATATCTCTTCGAGTAGGGATCGAACCCACAATCAGTCGATTTTACTGGCCTCATATTCTAGAAATTTCTCTATAATGTAGAGAATTAACTAGAATAAGTCTAGTAGTATACTCGTATAAAATATAAATCACAATATTTTTCCCTTATATTAACATGTCACTCGTTGATTGAAAACTGATGGCGACTCAGATTAAAATGTCAGAAGGTGACAAAAAACATCAAATTGAACTTACCGAAATCACCTTTAACAGTATCTGTGAACAAAATAATATATTAATAATTAATGTTCATTTTTATATAGACTGGTATACTCGGGAAGTAATTAAGTACTGTGTCACATCAATAGCTTTGCTATATAATTTTTTGCCCTGTATTGCACATATGGCAGGGTGAGCAGAGAGAACCTTTTGTGAAGGCTATGTTGTCCGCTTTTTCCAGAATCGGTTCATGGCAAGCTGAATGGCGGAACTTAACGCCGCTATGTTACTTTGTATTATCAAAGAATAAAATCCTTTTTTGAAATATCTACATATTCTGGCTCTACAGTGTTTGCGCATTCGTTTTCTACCTGTGTAAAAGCTTACAATTAAAATATTTGCATTTCCTTTGCAGTTTAACTTACAGATTTCTTTTTAAACAAAAAAAGGCGACACCAAAATGGACGAGCATCATCCAATAAAAATAACATAATTTCCTCATCGACATACATACAATGTAAGAAACAAGTAACCAAAAAAACAACAATGTATTTACAATTTTTAAAAGCCATCATGGCTTTAAGCCTCACCTCGATAGCCTTAACAGTGAAGTCACCATCACCATAGATGGTGTTTTTAATAAGTCATTTGCATCGATTCTTCAATCGGTATACGAGGAGCCGCTATGTCATTTATTTTTTACCCATTTAGATTACTGTATTAATATATCTCGGCGTTCGTTATACAGTAGGATGTAGATTGAAATGGAAATTGAATGGAAAAAATATTAATGGATTTTGGATAAAAGAGTCATCACTTTATGACGAATGCTTCAACATCTGCAAGGTAATTGCTCTGGTGTTAATAATTATAGAGATGAATAAACTAGTTATATTTATTTTAATGATATCGAACCGCAAGAGTAGGGCCTGTTTAAGTACATTTCGAACTATTTTTCTTTACAGTCTAGTTAAAATGTCTGATGTAGACTGACGACATGGGAAATCCTTAAAATAGTATTATGGTAGATGACCGAAAAAAAAAGTCAAACCATAATGATATTGAAAAACTAATCGAATGTGACGATAAACAGTTTTACAATTTGCCCTCATTTTTTACAATCCCATTAATCAACACGACGACATCAAAGTACTCTATCATTTGTAAAATAAGTATACAGCCCTACAAAACTCTCAAATCTACGTATCATTTAAAAATGAACCATGTAAAGTATAATACAAGCCTTAGTTTCCTCTACGTTAATAATATCAATTCGAAGCTTTTAGGAAAGCTCTTCTTAATATTGCATAGATCTTATTATGTAGATATAACGACTGAGGCCGTCATGGCGCAAGGGCACAAGAGTGTGACTCTAACGCAACGGTTGTGGATTCGATCCCGATTCGTGGGACTCAATTATTATTTATTAGTATTTTCAATTCTTTGCACCAAGGCAAGGCTCGACGTTAACAGAGGGAACCTTATGTCTTAACACTAGCTTCCCTCTGCCTACTCTAATATGTGCGGGATGCAGCGTGAAGCTGATTTAAAGACTGTAAGCTTTGCAAGTGATCTAATATGTCGTAAAGGTCTCGTGTTGACCGCGGTCACGACAAAAAAGCTCTCACGCTTGCCTTCTCATCAAGTTGGACTTTTCGATTATTCATGCGCTACGGTGTCGCGGGATGCTCGGTGATTGTATAAAGTTGTTACTAAATATTGTGAAGAAATATTTGTTTTTAGCTGGGGTTACTTTTGTGGTCGTATTTTTAGTTAAATAATTTAGTGTTTTTGTAGTAATAGTTGTTACTATAAAAAAATCCTTTTTTTTTAAATATGATACCAAGTTATTTTAATGAACATATTGCGCCTAATTGGATCAATAATACACATTCTTATCACACAATGACATTTTAAATATTTTCAAGTAATCTATACTCACACAGTTAAAATTAGTTTTATCGCAAAAATCAAAGAAACCATGAAAAATCATATATAAATAATTTAAATACTAATAATATACATAAATATTTTAAAAAACTTTCAAAAATTAATATTTAAGTTTAAACCTGCGCTTGCGCATAACCAACAGCTCTAGACAATTCCCCCGCGCAATCAAGTGACGGCTGATAGAGTCGGCCGAGATAATGACATCTGCGGTAAAAACACCGACAGTTCGTTATTTATCATCCAAGTCTCTTTAATTATCGTCTCGTGTATGAAGCGCCTTGGTGGAGGTGGAAGTGGAAGTGGAAGGATAAGTGTAGTGCCACTGTCTTCATAATTTATGAAGTGGGGGTGGCATTTTGGTGACATGATGAATAATATTTTATCTATACTAAGTATAATGAAGCTTAAGAATTTATCTTTTTTTAAACTTATAGATTACTATAACTAATTTATAAGTATAAGATTTATATTAATAAATCTTATGAGGTTATTTGGTTGAAAGCCCTGATCTCAAGAACTGCTGATTTAAATTGTTTTTTTTTGTATTGAATAGTCCATTTATTGAGGAATGAATAATAAATCCCGGGAATCGTTGACTTGGACACAGAATGTGTCTTGTGTCATATAGGAACGACGCTGTAGTAAAAAGCTAGTATAAATAATATGACTCATTGAAACCGAGGGTTGTAGGTTCATATATCACTGGAAAATTTATGTTAAAAACTTTGTCCCTTGGAGTTTTTTAACATCGTGCCACTCAACACGCAATTATTGTTTAGGGGAAAATGTAGGTTTCACTTAAGTTTTTTTAAAAGACTTATTAGAAGAAGAGAGATTATATTATGAAATTAAATTATTTAATCTTGTAAAAAAAAAAAAAGTATTATTTAATGTGAGCAAGTTATATTATTATAAAAATATTTATAACCACATTCTACCATCTAGTAGTCATATCGGCAGTTGTTTTATAAAAACAATTAAAATTTATTATGAAATTATTTTATAATTATTTTCAATTAATATTACAAAACAACTGACAGTTATAATTGCAGAGTTAATTGGTATTATGAATACAGGGCAATTATTTTTATAAATACAAATTAGACTTTTGAACTTTAAGATTAATTTCTTCAGTAATTTAAAAGAATAACTAAATAAATTACTTTTTTCCACATAAATATGTATTTTTTTATTTCAGTGTGGAAGGAACAACTCTTAACAAAATGTAAAAAAAAAAACTTTTAAAATTACTATTGTATTAATTTATAGTGTAAACACACTATTATTAAGCGATAAACCATACAAAGACATCGAATCGAATACAACATGACCTGAGTTACGCAAATGCAATCCAAAAATCGATTATTCTGTATATCGAATGTTAATCACCTATATTTCAATTAACCTCGATATTAAATCGATTTTCGATAACGCCAGTATATCAGGACTTTGTGAGCGCAATAAATCTGAGAGGGTTAATTAACTGCCAGCACAATGCTTTATTAGTGCTTAAGATGGTGTATGGAATTTTTGTGGTTCATGCCATAAGAAAGTGAACTGAAATATTTTTTTTTCTTCATTAATAAGATAGTTAACTTATCCTTTGTCGTAATATTTTAAAGACATAGACGGAACATGGTAAAATATTGTATTTAAAACTGAAAAGCTTATTATTTAAACTTTTGTCTAAATAACATATGGATTATGACAATTGATATTGTTGATTCTAGGCCTTATTGGCTGAGGTAAAAGTAGTAGATGTAAAAAATTGGGAGCAGAGAATATGCATAAAAGTAATGAGAAGCATATCAAAATCATAGCATCGGTGCACCGACGAAGTTAAATCTAGTAATAATTTGTTGGTGCAATCATCATATACACTTTCTTTATTCTTGATTTGTATGTATAATGAAAAAACAAGATTATCCCTTAATTATAATCAACTTATATAATAAAATCATAAATAAACATTTATATATTAAACTAAAAGCAAATAAGCCTCCATAATACATTCAACCTTAAAGTAACATAAAGACATATAAAGTGTAAACCTCTCGTAACTTACACCACGAGTGTACTGTGACCGCGCCAATTGCGATTAAAATCTTAAACCTGATACTGCTACATTATCACCTATCTGGTAACATCGCGCCTAGGACGGGAACATGGGAAAAAAGGTGTCCGGCCATGTACTCATTTCAATTGATATTGAGATTATTTTTACCGGTTATAAGGGAAAAGGGATTTGTGTTTAATTTGTATGTATATCTTATGTATATATATGTATTTAGAATTAATAATTTCTTTGCAGCGCCGTAGTAAGTAGGCAAAGAAAGCTTATTTCACGACTCTTTTCTCCTTCGAATGTAAGACATTTTTCATTGAATGGCCGCACTTTATTTTTGCTTTGTTATTACCAGAGCGAGAAAATGAATATTATAAATGTTTCTAGAGTAGGAATCAAATCTACAACCATGATGACGGCCCCTGTGCCCCTGCGCAAAGAGTGCTTCATATATTACAATATTTTTTTAATTTATTTATGACGTGCGTAGTGGTAAATCATTTTGAGCTTTTAAGATAAGCATTTTCGTCGTCCTCGGTTAAGTTAGGGTATCTTTAAAAATAATATAAATTACTAATTCAGTTTTGTATTGCTGTTTCATTTAGCGTCTACTTAGACATATATTTTAAATATAAAATAATAACTGATTACTTAAGAAATTGTTTGGTGTACTATATGTTTTTATACATGTATTTCAAACATTTATTATTTATTGCTACTTACTTATTATTGAGCAACAATTATTAATAAATATTAATAATAATATGAACCTCCATATAAAACTGTTCACAATCTACACTTGACGCGAGGCGAGGTCGCATTAACAAATTAGTTTGCGAGTTAATAACCGATCTCAGCTGGCGGACCCTCCCACTGCCATATTTGTTTTCTTTGATGTTATCTACCCTGATTCATTATGCTTTAAGGATTGACCATGACATCAAGGAAAGGATGAAGCGCATATAATATTTTAGTGTACGAGTATAGCTGATCTTGAACACTCATTTCCTAGAAATTTCCTTCCACCCGCCACCGAACTGTGGAATGGCCTACCCGCGGCAGTGTTTCCAGGTCGGTACGATATGGGTACCTTCAAAAAGCGCGTCTATCTCCACCTCAAAGGCCGGCAACGCACCAGCTTCTCTGGTGTTGCACGGGGTCGTGGGCGGCGGTGATCACCATGAAGTGACCCGAACGCTAGTTTGCCTTGTCCTTTTTCCATAAAAAAAATCTCTTGTGTTTCAAGACGATCGATGGCAGTTATTTACCAAGGGGCCAGTTATCGACACCTATCACAAATGGCTAAGTATAGTTGGTTGTTCTTCAAATCTGACTATATACGGTAATTTAAATATGAGTAAAAGGAACATCTATATATCTGGTAAGATTTAGTTTTGTAAAAGGTAATGTCTCTAAAATGAGCTGATATGGGCGGTGCCAATAAAAATATCACCTATTAAAAGTTCTGTTTCTACGTTCATACTGTAGGTACAAGTGATTTATAAAATATTAGCAATGAGCTTTAGTTCTAACGTATCATTCCATATACAGCCAATGCTATTTAGTACGGTGTTAATTAAAACGTTAGGCAACAGTATAATGTATAGATAATGTGTAGTAATAAACATTTATAGCCTATTTGTTTGTGTTGATCTGAATTGCATACTGTGACAGAAGTCGATAGATCTTTCTGGTGTGAAATACTTGTTTTAAATTATATAATTAATATAATTATATTTAATACGAAAAACATTTAAAAACAATGTATTATAATAACTTTCTCTATTCCTTACGAAATGAATATGAAGAAAGGACAGTATATAAGATCAGCATGAACGGTGAGATATGCACTTGTTCTACTAGTGCATCAGAGAGAGATGAGAGTAGAGACGCTTTTCTGCTTTATGCAAACTTACCTTTTAAAGATGCAATCCTCTAAAAAATAATACAAAATTGCAACGCCACATAAAAAATATTATGTATTATTATAATAAGATAACTTCTAAAGAAAAATGTCGTTATACTTTTAAAATCCAATTAAAACATTTAATTATCATTAAGTTAAGCAAAACAACATTTTTTTACTGTTGCATCAAAGAAGCCAAGGTAGCCTATTACAGAATATATGCATTATAAAAACTTCTCATACAATTAGCTGCACATAGCGCGTCCACATATAGGCACGGCTAATAAGCGCAGTGTAAACTAATTACCGCTTTATAACGACGTGTTGATGTTCCAGATAGTATACATTCTATTTGAAATATATGACATTTTATTTTAATTTCTTATTTACTATGAAAAAATGGTGGTGGGTGAAATTTTAATAAATATGATAATGAATTTCGAATCTGGACTACAATATATTATAGGAGCGAAGAGTCGAGAACCCAAAAGTTAGATACAAACGTATAAATGAACCAAATTTTAGTATGGAAAAATAGATAGAAAGGCGGCAACCTCACTTAGTAGAAATCACATTTTGTATGACATGAAGACTAAGCAAAATAATATTTTTTTCGTTAAATCGAAAATCGTGCTATTTGGATACCGCTGCGTTGTTTCAAGTTGTAGGTATTTAATAAAAGGCCCTTGAGTCTATCATGGACTTCTTCCACTAAGACAAACTGTCTTTTGCCGTGGCTCGTCTATCGCTGTCTCGAATTCGGCCAGAGAGCGAAGAACAGAATATCTCAACACCGAGTACTCTCTGCCTGCCTTGCTAAGTGGAAAAAGTATAAAGTTGACAATTAAATCAGTCTCTACTTTCTTCTAGTATCTAATTAAACACTACTTTTAGTAAACAATTTGAACATTCTCACAATAGCCATCCATAGCACCAAGTCCTATAATAGTAACTCGTACCAGTACAAGTAAAAACGTCGATTAGGATGCAGTAAATCAGAATACACCTATAAAGTCTTAGCTAATAGTTCATCCATACAATACTGGGGGGAAATTAACTTGTAAATCATACGTTTCGACAGAATAATATGGTAAGGCGGTATACATAAATAAAAACTCGGGCCACTTGTTTCAGATATAGATATTTAATGCGATACAATACTGATATATGATTTTAACTATTCCATATAGATTAGTCATGTCTGTGAATTCTTTTCCCATGAATTTCTAATATAATCTTTTATGAATTTTCTTTTCATGAAACGTAAAATTTTCGTTAAAAAAACCACCATCTTTTTAGCTTCCAGTATGTTTAAATTTAAGTCTAGTATTAAGACATTGCGTTCCCCATTTTTCACCCAATTTTCGAGATATTGCAGGTTGAGTGACGTAACTCTACGTCGCGCTTTGTTTTGTTATCGGAGCAAGAAACCTCAATAGAAATAGTTGAAAATAACACAAACACCATTCATTTTCTTTATAATGTCATAGGGATATAGCAATCAAGATCTTCACGATTACCAATCTTATCAACTCTACGCATGAAATCGAATAAAAGTCGATAGTAACATTGTTCTTATACGACTAATACTAGCAGATTAACTTATAAATCCTTACAGAGCAAACACGGCGCAAAGAATATCGAGATAATGGGTGATATCGATGCGTACGATCGATTCGCTTCGACCACACTGAATTCAATATTTATTTATAAAAAAATAAAGTTCTGCCTTCGCTTTATGAAGGTATAAATTTGATTTTCTGAAGGCTTATGTATTTATTTATTACTACTAAATCAGTAACATGTATTTACAAAAAAATAATACTTTATATTCAAAAAAAGCCATTGTGAAAGTAATTTTCAAAGTAAATATTAGATACCGATATATAATTAAATGATAACGAATTTAATCTCAAATAAATGGAGATTTCCGTTTTAAAAAAAATAAGTAAAATTTCACTGCTAAGAAATGCCAATGCTAATGCTAGGAAGAAGATGCCTCTAGTAATAACCCCAACTATTTTCGCAGCATGTTAATAACGCTATAAATCAATACATTGTAAATAAACACAATTTCCTCGGCTATAAAACTAACAGTATAACTCGAAGGACCAGCTCTACGGCCACTTGTCATTCTCGCCGCAAGTGTTTACTCTAAACACGTTTTTTTACAATTGTAGCCTCTATTACCATTAAAACTGAGCCAGTGCACGTCTGGCATACTCGTTCGATTGTATGGACAATTGCATTGTTTATCTGTAAATACTTTACATATTACTCAGAATGTTGTATTTGAAATGTTAAATACTATTCATGTTTAAATTAAATAACTTCACATTGACTCCAGTTGCATTTGTAACTCCTTAACTCGAGTCGGAATTGTTCCTAAGCATACAAAATGTACCTCATTTAGCATTTGAGGCGGTCGCGTCATAGCTCAGCATCACAGTGTCTGACTGTAAAAGGGAAGGTGTGCAAGCTTTCGTTTGGTGCTTTTGCAACTTATACTGTTTCTTTTTTATCTCTCTCATCCTTTAATCCTCAGCTTTGTAATCATGACCTAGCTTCATAATAACACTCAAACGAATAAATTATTTTCATTTCCTCGCCCTGGTAACAACACAAAACGCGGCGTTAAGTTCCGCTACTCAACACGCAATATATACGGGATACAACGTGAAGCTACTTAAGTTTATTCAGTTAGCACCAGAATCGTCGCATTAAACTTTCATCCATACCATTTCCAGCTTAAATTATCATCCACCTTCGAAAGGACCAATATCACAATAAAATATAACCCGCCCACGAAGAGTAATAACCACATTTGCACGCACGCGTTTATTAACTAGTGTACGTTTCAATTGCGCACAATTCCCTCCGCTCGGATAAATTGCCTCTCCACTTGAATACAGATAAATATGTACATTAATACCGCCTTTGTTGGTGCACGTCGGTTAGTATCTACACTTTGTAAAATTATTAGTAGTCTGTGATTTTGTTTGTGGATGTAAGATATCCGTTGTGGCGGGGCAGCTCCTGGTTGTGAACGTGAAGGTTGTGGATTCGTTTGTGGAACAGATTGGTTAACGCAAAGTTCCCTCTGCATACCCTGCTATACGCGGGAGAAAGCGTCAAATTGAAATAAAATACAAGAAAAGAAAAGGTTAGAATTCTTTCAAATCTGATGTTACGTAAATATTTTTATAGTAAACATCGTCGTGTTACCGATAAGCCAGATCAATCAAGAAGTTAATTGTAGGTAATAGAAAACCCACGCGAGGAACACTTATCGTTTCTTTGTCGTTCTTAAAGATTTAAAATAACTAAAAATTTTCTTTCGAAGAATTTATTTAAGCACACTAAAGAAACGCCTATGTATATTAAAGATATAAATAACCAGTATATCTCGAATATTAATAAAAAGATGTAATATTTAAAAAAGCAATCACCATATTTATATATTTGAGTAACAATTTAATATCGCGTGATCTTTCAATACAAGGTAATTCAACTCATGTATTTATGTATGTATGTATATATAATAACAATTTTAAAAGTAAACTATCGATGTATACATTGTTCATAAGAAAACAAATGATTCGCAGAAAATATGTGCGGACATACGGTAATTATAAGGTGGAAAGTAAAACGGTCGCGCTTCTTACCAGACACAAAAATGAGTTTGGTAATTCCTCGAGAAATTTACAAGGAAACCTGTAATTATTCAGAAACGTTCAGACCTCCTGGACTGCAAATCGGTACTAATTTAGTGATGTGACACGTAATTATCGATATGTAATATATCTATGTATATTATAATATACGATATCTTTTTTTAATAGATTATTGACCATAAATCATGGAAAATTGAGATAAATCAAAGAATTATAAAAAAAACGTAATTGAAGAATCACCTGAAGCATCAAAATTGCAACGGTAAATGGCAGTTACCATCTTAAAATCACGAAACTGAGTACATAATTGCATAATAGCTTATAAATTATTATCTTCTTTAATATATGAGTATTGCTTCTTTCATATTGTAACGCATTATTTTAACTTTATATCTATACTAGCGGCCCGCTCGCGGTTTCACCCGCGTGAACTATGTTATTATTAATTTCTGTCTCCATGACTACGTCCTAGTGACGTCTATGCAAAATTTGAGACTCCTAGCATTTGTAGTAACGAAGTTTCATACAAACTTTCGACCCCAAAAACAACCCCTTAGAAGTCGAATATTGCAAATTCCCGTCTTAGCGAGCACCTACGTCCTATAAGTAACTCCTATGCAAAATTTGAGATTCCTAGCACATGTAGTTTCTGAGATATCGTGATGAGTGAGTGACCTTTCGATTTTATATATATAGATGTATAATATACTTGTATGAAAAAAAAATATATAAGGATTAATATTATTATATACATATTTTTCTTTTTATTCATTTTTTAAACGATCTTATTGATATATAATATGTTTACTCTAACTAGGTATATACGTAAGTACTACCATATAAAACGTAATATTAAAAAATATATTAAAAGATCTAAGTTTATAAGTTGGTGTCGCGGAGGGCTCCGAACCTCTTTCCAAGATTCCAAGTGGTATAATGAAGCCATTACCCCAAGAACAAGCCGAGGGCAAGCACATCGGTATGGGAAGAAAAAAATGCCCAAATCGCCCGAAGGAACTCTTGCGCCGACATGCTGTCTTGCTAACGTAAAATAAAAAGATATTTCGAGTTCGTTAGGACTTGTTTCGGTACGCTTTCGTATTCAAACGGTGTGATTGTTTTGTTTTAATTTGAATGCGAACTTGTTTGGAGCTATATGCTGGGAGCCTTAGCATGTATACTGTATAGATTATATAGTAGCATAGTTTACTGTTAAGTTTCCACTGATTAATTAAAAAGTATTAACAAAATTACAATTGTATGTATATCATTTGAAAGTGTTATCGTAGGGCACTAATTACGAATATTTCGATATAAAAATAATAAAAATAACAAAGACGAAGGCTGCAGCGGGTATTGAAACATTTCGTAAAAACACGCTACGCATTTATATATTAATTTACAATTTTATTTATAAACAACTTAATAAGTTGAGTAAGATATCTCAGTCCTTGAATCCCAAGTATCCAATTATTTTTGAGAGAAATGAAAGCTCTCAAAATATAAATTAATTACTATCATACAAAGAAATAAGCAACTCACGTCATTAGTGTACAAACCCTTTAAATAAAGAAATAACATGACAACGCATATTTCTTATATGAATCTTTAATAATAAATTATTTCTTAATAGATGACTATACCGTTACTGTATTGGAATTCTTGTCGGTATGATAAAGAAAATATCCTTATGCGCTCTATGAAAAGTAAGCTTTTCCTAATTTTATATAAATTAATTAATATTGACTACATAATTCATTGGATTAGAATAAATATTGAATATTTTGTTTTTTTTTTAAATTGAATTTAATACTATTAAAAATTTAAATGTTCAGCTATTTCAATAATAAATGAACCATATCGTTTTTAGAAGTTAATTATACATGCTAATAGGTTACCCCATTAAAATAATTCTCAATAAATTTACATAAATGCACGTACAACTGGCATTGAAGAAAGTTCAAAACAATTGAAATTCGACGTCGTCATCACAAAGTCTATCGCTCTGAACATGTTAATCTGAGATCATTAAGAAAGAAAAAGACATACGATGATTACCTTACAATGTAAGATAAAAAACTTTAATCAATTCAAGAGAGGCATAAGAAAGCGACAAACTTACGCCCACGACCCGGCTCGAAGGACCACGAATAATAAGGCAATTTATAATAAAAAAGCATAGATATTTAATGAAGTCGATTATATCTTAAAAATCTAATGTCTATGCCACTTAAAAATCTAAACAATGTAATATGGTAAATGAATAATAAAATTTGAATTTATATAGGCTAGACACATCATAGTGACTCGAAGATTTTACAACTCATTAAATAAGATAAATGAGAAGCGACTCTACCATTTCACGTGTTTTATAGGTGTTTTATTATTTGAAAACACGCGGCAGTCCTTTTCAATGTTAGTGAGTTCATGTCGTTTATGTTCACTAATTTATGACTTAATCCCATAAATTTAATATTTACGATCCGCTAAATGACATTCTGTTGTGTTATTATTTTGTTGCATAAAATAAAAGTGTTTTATGTTAATTAGATATAATTACGAACAAAATAAACGGAAACGAAAAGCGGAATAATAGTCACTTTAATATTTCAATACCAAAAACCAAAAAGAAAACTAAACTAGTATGTTATTTACAATATATACCCAAAAACGTGAAACTAACAACGTAAAAGCTAACACTCGCCATATCAAACTCCCATTACACCTCCAATCCACCGCTCCGTACCAGAACCTGTACATTAGTACGATATACTTCTAATAACTCAATCCTTAGTAAATTACATAGAACCGAGAACTGGTCATCACTATCATTAAAGCACATTTGATGTAATGTGGTGCGTCTTTTCAAATTACCTCGGACACGACTACGGTTATTAATGCGTAGGAAATGGTGTAACAAGCTTGGAACATGTTAAAGGACTTTATTATAATAAGAATAATATTCAATATTTAAATACTATGTATGTTGAAGGGAACTTGCTGCTTTCATAGTATATACTATTATTTTAGTACAATATTTGAAATTATAGGTTATGAGAACCAGTTCTATGTTAGCTAGTTATTAATAATATACATGTGTAAAAAATATTATTTTATCTGATCTTGAGATTGAGACGGAGAGTTTTCTGCTCTGTACAATGAAACTAACAAAGTAATAAAAGACAGCTAGAAAGTTTCTATCTTTTTATAGAGTCTATATACGATATTCAAACTAGATTGTATTTGTACATATATAAATGCAAGTGTTAATAGTTTAACTCAATAAAGTTACTTACTATATGAGCAATCAGTAGACGTACTTGATAATCAAGTGTAGATTTGCATAATTAAAAATATAAAATGTTGCACAAGTTTGTAGTGTATGTAAATTTATTTGTCGATATATTTTAGTCATTAACTTAAAATCGTAATATAATTTATATAAATTAAGAATTTAAATTTAACAACATAAATCTTTGCAATTTTTTTAACAAAGAAAAACCATACAATTTCCTACATTAATAACATACAATTATAAACAAATAAAAGCATTCAGTTCTTAAGAAGCAATTCATATTTGCATATCGCCTAAAGTGCACACAAATCGTGCGTATTCATTTTCATTACATACATTCGTCACGTGGTTATAACAATATACCTGTTTGAGGCAGGCTCTTCGTTTTGTACCACGCCTATACCATTATTATAGAAAGCATAGGGCTGTTATCGAATATTGATACCTTGGAATGATATTATTGTACTTTGTTTCGTGTCGGTCGAAGTAAAGCCTTGTTTTTCTATTACTGGTTGTATTTATTACTGAATATAATGGCACTATTGGGGTCAATTTCTTGATTCCGTTTTGTTATTTTGTAATGTGATTCATATTTGTATTAAATAACGTTTATTATTAAGTAAAGCATATATATGTACCGTAACCGGTATATAGCGTGGTAGTCAGAGGGAGTCTAGCTTCACACCTTCCGCCGATTTCTGGAGCCATTGCATGTTGAGTGGCAGAACACAACACCGCGCTTTGCCTGGATACTAGAGCGAAGAAATAAAAATCTTGAATATTTCATTTTCTCGAGAGGCGATCGAATTCACAACCTATCGTTTACCTATCGTTTTTAAATATCAATGTAATTTTTACACTACGTATTATTGTTATTATCTATTCGCTCTACGTTACATCTAAATTGTAGCAGACGGTACTCATATAATCACTATTATTAGAAAATTTTATAAAAGTAATAGTTGATACTAACATAGGTATCAATTATTACTTTATACCTTCATAACGTATTGCTCAATGTTCTATTCTGTCTTTTGGTTATGGCGGTTCAAATGTACCAATTAAGAAATAATTGTTGAATGTATGTATATTTATGATATATATTACAAATCGATATCGATGTTTGCAGATGCATTCACTATAGGCAACTCTATCACCTGAGGACTGAACGTGCTATCGGCGCTCAAGAGATTTTATATAGCGCTTTGGATAATGAAATTTAATATAAAGCAATCTCTTTTATTAAAGTTTTATATAATAACTATATGAATATATATAATAATACTATATTTCAGTTATTAAATAATAACTATACGAATAACAAAGATAATTGAACACATACGAATATTCACATGTACTACAACTATAACATTGAAACGACTAGGTATAACTACACCGTTATTATACGGGTACTATCTAAGCACCACCAAGGTAAAGTTTCTAATATGCCAAGTACTTGGACGTGTATTCGTATTTATATACATTGTAGAATTAGGGAACAAAATACAATTTATTAAAAGTAAGTCATTAATAAAAATATAAACTAAATAATGATTTTCTTAACCATAAGAAAAGAAATAACAATTCTCCCATAACGATAGTGGAGCACGGTTGCTGTGGATGACAAACAGTACAAATGTTTGCGAAGGCAGTTTGCCGTGACGCCTCGCTGCAGCTTACTGCGCGCGTCAATATTTACCTGCGCCCGCGCATCTAGGGTTGATATCTTGTAATGAAAATTATAATAAATTACATATAACTCTACTGTTACGAAATAGTTAAGGAACCAAAGAATTTTTTTCTTTGTAAATTGTAACCGATTTAAATAGAAAAATATTGAGTTTCTATTTTACTGTGATACAGGTGCTTGTAACTAATATTGACACATATATGAAAACAAGTTGAATTCTACAAAAATATTTACAGTACTAATTTACAAAAAAACAAACCATTTTTTTTTAATGAAGTAAAAGGCAGAATTATAAATCACTAGACTTACTATGTCTTAAGATTGCAAATACATGTATTATATTTTCACATAATAGATAGATATAAAAATTTAAAACTAAAAAAAAAATATAGTTAACTTCTAATAGACAGCCCTACACAGATTTTAAGAGACAACGAACGTGAAGCTTTTATGGAGCAAACGAAAGGAATCCACTTTTCATTGCCGCTTAAGAATGAAACGTTCTCATCACGACCAATGCATACCAATCGTTGGACGTGAAACGATAACAAAAATAAATATGTCGCCTAATAAAACAGAGATGTTTAAAGGGTGCTTGTATTTATTTAGGTGGATGACGAGGATTAATTTTTTAGATGACTTTTAATTTGAATTTTGATGAGATAAGAGCTACTGGAGCAATTAGTGATATGATATATGGTATCTTCGTATATATAGTGAGTATATGAGAATTGAGAAATAAGGAATAATAAATATTCGTTATTTTTACTTACTATATTTTAGCTAATATGTTGTAATAGTTAGATACAAATAAAAAAATATAATTAGATTAATTTAAGTGTAAACAAATGATTAGTTAGTTTAACAAATAATTAATTATAATCTGGATGCTCTAAATGTATCATTTATTCTACTTTTACTTATGTTACTTGTTAATAAATATTATTCACACTTTTATCACAGCTACAGCAATAGCTAACCATCGAGTTATGTTTCTAACAATTTCTCAAAAAAATAACTAAAATAAATCTGTAACGCGACAGTAAAATGTAAAAAATCAATATTTACTCAAATGATCCAGAATCAATAATATCAATAAGCTACCGTTTGCCCCCCGGTCTCGCTCAGTCAATATTGGTAATGCTTAAAGCCTTTCCTGGTATCACATTTAGTGGCCCTATTATTGTGTAAACTTTACATTGATACAGAAAAATGACCTTTATTTCAATGTATTTGAAAATCATAATGGAATATGTAGAGTACTGAACCAAAAAGTTCGAGGCCTTTTTCGATTTTATGCCTTAGGTATACTCTGTTTTGTGTCAATATGCTAATGAAATGGACGTGGTCAGATATTTTGTTTATAAAGATATTAGGAATAAAGTGCGTCTTCGAGGAAGGTAAAAAAAACAGAAATCTTTTGAATATTTCTCCTATATATAATAAAAACATATATCAATTATAAAGTAAACTGATTATTTATAAATGAAAAATCGAGAAAAAAGTCATTTCAAAGTTTCCTTTTATCAGTTTGATTATTCCTGAATACTCAACCCTTGGTAAAAATATTTTTGACTTTAATCTCGATAGCTTTATTTTATAAAACAGTTTCCTTATCTAATTTTATACCATTTAAAAATATTGTCTTTCTGTCCTTTTTAAAATATTGTCAGTTATTTCAGGTCGGTTTCGGCCAGCTATTTAATCTAGTTTCAGTTTTTCTAAATAAACCACGCTTGCTGAATCATTGTAACATAGTTATTGGAATTTAACCCTTTGTCTACGAAATTTGAGAATAAAATCTACTCAACACCCTATCAAAATCGTCATGACCATATTGTAGCCTTTGTGTAAATACAAAATGGGTTTTTTTAATTTACAATATTTACGAGAGACGGGTACATCCATGCTTTAATATTCACTAATCCTCTTCCCATTGTTAGGATTTCACTTTTCATATTTATAAAGGGACAAATGGACAAATAGCTCTCCACTTGATCAAACAATACTACAGAGATATTTAAATCCCTCTTGAATTCTGCAAATGAGACGACAAAAAAATATTTGTAGAACATCCACGTTTATAAAGAAATGTAGGTATGTATTTAATTTTTAAAGACCAGTAGTTAATAGCTGATTTAACTCTGCGGTTTCAGCTTCATTGGCTTCTCTGTCTCGTTTCAAATTGCCGAAGAGATTAATGTACGTAAGTAACTGGGCTTGCCGATTCATTAGTTATACAACGCATATAAACGAGTAGGCAGAGGTAAACCTAGTGTTAAAACACTGCTTCTCACTTTTCGTAACATTGCGTGTTGAGGGGCCGAAATCAACGTCTCCCTTTATCTTGCTACCAGAGCGAGGAAGTAAACAAAATTAGTTCCCCGAGTGGGAATTGAACCTACACTTTTGCGTCTACGGTCAGACGCTGTGCTAGAGCGTCACGACGGTCTCAAGTGTACCAATATTAAAATTGACAGTTGAATATTATATTAATCTATGATATCTAGTTTAAGTTGTTACAATAAAAAAAAACAATGCCGATAAATTGAAATTTCACACAAAACAAACGTAACAAGCAATCAAATGGAACATAGAATTAGAAAAAGTATATTTTATTTACGTGGGTGTTTTAATGATCTACACCTAAGGGTGGTCGTAAAACAATGATTTTAATTAATGCTTTGGGCGATCACTGGTACTGTTATTATCTTAGCTCGGGTACGTAATAAACTTGTTTGTACCTTTTATTTCTTGAATATTAAGAATTGATCATCATCCCATAACTCATTGTTTGAAAATCGAAATATTTATTTCCGTTGTTACAAGTACGTTTACAAATATATTTATAATATAACTTTGTTTTTACATATGCAATATACGAAATATATAAGATAGGAAATATCAGTATTGAAAAAGTTACTATAGTTAAGTTACTAAATTCAACACTTATCTACTTCTCTAGAGTTGAGAGAAAGACTACATTGAAAATATATATTACATAAAATACAATAACAATTTTAGAAGGAGACCCATAATAGATAAATAAAGAGTTTCTTTGAAAGCCACACCAGGTATGATGCGCATAACAACTTAATTCAAGTATCAAGATATGCCTCCAATAGCGCTGTTGCATCATTGGGTCGAAACGTTTCTTGTACAAACAGTGGGGATCCAAGCTCGCCCACTCGCATTCCTACTGAAACTGGTTCTATGGAAGTAACTAGTGCTTTATACTACGACCTAGGGTCGTACAGTCAATCAGTCGATGTAAACGACGATACATTTAAGGAAGCCTTAAATTGTAACCTGACACGTTACAGCGGGATAGAACTGTATTTGTAAGGAGATAAAGAGATAAGACACGCTCGTTTGTTACAGAGCAAATATATACTGACAAGACAATACTATTAGTGGATATAGTTAATAATAATACTGATTTATTGAACAAAAGAAGCAATAATATTAAAGTTGGAATAAATTAGACTTCAAAAATAAGAAAAGGCAATGATGAAATATATATAGAAAAAGAATCAAAAAATGAACCCTTTCCCACTAAAGCTTTAAGCACATACACGTAGAACCAAACCAAACACATTACCCTAAGCTGTAGGTGATAATAACAGTTTGCCCAGTCACTTAGCACACCGATGCGAGCTACTGAGGATCTCGAATATTTGGACATTATTATCTCGACGTTGATTTAGGTGTTCCTTAGGATTTTGGGGTCCAAACTTGTCTCCTGCTACGTAGGATGTGTTTTAAAAAAAAATTGTAGCAAGGGAAGGAAGAATAAAAATGAATAAACCTTATTTACTCATTATTTTATTATATTTTTTTAAAATATTTAATTTATTAATTATTTTTATGGTATGAAATTTCAACTTAGGTTTTAGTATTGTACTAGCGTTGTGCTTATGATGAATAAATACATTAATAATTATCGTTTACGCTTTCCATTATTAATATGTAATTATCTTGAGTGTTGAAATTATAATTTGATAGCATATGATCTGTTGTACACATGACCTGTATAAAATTCAAAACATTAAGCAATCATTTCAAGTAACGGTCGAGTTTACTCCGGGATCTGCCCGTCACTCAGCCAACACGGGCTTCCTCTCCGTCTGTCTGTCTGAGATAAGGTTATACACTTGATTGTTTAATACTTACGCTTACGCTGTTTCCGGTTATATTTGAACAGTGAACACATTTTAATGCTGGAGCTTTTCTTGTTATACAATGTAAGCTTTCATTTATTTTAAAGCAAATAATAAAGTAAATGTAAAAGTAAAAAGATCCTTTTGTATAAATAATTTAAATTGATACCTACTTAATACTAACTAAGGTTTCAATCCCAACCGCCCAAATAAGGTGTAGCCCAAAAAATAATAATTGTCTAGTTAGACGATACTAAAGACACCTCACATCTGATCTATCAACAGCCACTATAAATTACACCCCACTTGACAGCTAAATGCACCTTTCATATTGTTTCTTGTAACAGGTACGTGAATGCCAGGGGATTCGCAGAATGGCCGACAAAATCGCCAAATTGTGACGAAAAAATCATTAAGGCGTTCCAACAAAGGAAATTGTTTTGTGTTCTCGAAACTAGTTTCACAGATATATACCGACAAAAAAGTGTATTTTGATGTCTAAATAGACTTGTCAAGTCAGGTAGAAGGGACCGTAACGGACGCTCCGACGGTGAAAGAATAGTCATTAATTTAACAAACCGAGCCTTCGCGATTTGTACTGAACATTTATTTAATAATTTATAAATTCGATATCAGATTGAAGTTTTTTGATGGTATGAATACGCTTTTTATTGGAATTGGTTTTTTGGGATATTTTTTTATTGTTATAACCATTCTGAGGTATGAGTTACTAGAATTCTGTTGAGATGGTTATTGATTGAAAGATGAAATGTTCTTTTTAGATGAGATTTAATTTTGTAATGTCTTAGTTTAATTAAGTTGTTTAGAAATGACTCTCGAAACATAAATTATTTCACCAACCTCACATTGTATAAAGTACTATTTTATTTATATAGTAAGCTAGATAGAGCAAGTTTACTCTGTTATTATATTACTATTACTCTAGAATAAAATTATCTATCTTAGATATAAAACTATTGATATTTTAGGAAACACACAAGCATCCATGTACTTCTTTTTAAGAAATACTCATATATCTAGGAACCAGAGTTGTAGGTATATACTCGAATAATATACATGTAAATATATTTTATTTTATATATTTTATAAAATATATTACCTCATCATTTCCACTAAACTAAATTAAACGTTTACACAATATCATGTTCATGTTAAAGTCCTAACATAATTTTTTGTGGAATTACGCACAAACCTCGTGGATTCATTGAATTTATTACGTCGAAATCCCAAAGCATTACATACTAATGGCAGCTAACAATAGAGAATTTATTTTACCTGAATGTCTGTTCTGTGGCCCATTGTTCGGAAACAAATTCGGGCACTCTTGGACTTTTTTCCAAGCCCTTGTTAGCAACTCCACGGATAGATCTCTTTTGTGAGGACAATGGCGGGTTACATATTTATAAGTGGGTAGGTAGGCACAGGTGTTTTATCTACGCGTGTACACCAAATCTTGACCTGTTACATTATAATGCTTATGTCCTGAAATTGTTTATGTCTGGTAACAAGATAAAACGTAAATAGAGGCGGAAATTAGGGAACGGACTCTCCTTTTTCTACTTTCCGCCCAATTTTCTAATTCTCAGCACTGGGTTCCCTTGCGGTATACGGAATACTGAGTGAGGCTACAAAAAATCTACTTTCCTTAATACCATTCATTCAGTTCGCGGTGATTATACACAATTATTCCCTCTAGGGACTATCAACTTCGATATTTTGCTTTCAATTCGCTACGCGTTAGAATAATGCTTATCGAGTTCCTGTAAGTGTAATGCAATGCCGCTTCTTATTTTATCAATAGAGGATAAGCTACTGTAACATTTTAATTCATCGTTTGAGTTTCATTTTGTTTGTTGGATGTTTATTTTTAATCTTTTATGGAATAAATTGAATGAATCTACGTCTTCGCGACTTGTATCTGTTCCTAAACCTAGATCTAGGTTGGATTCTGTCACGATTATTTATAGATGATTTAGAAAACGATAAAACTGTACATATTAATAATAAAAACTTCGCAATAGAAATTATTATTATTTTTTTTTAAATTAAGACCAACTTCCAAAATCTTCCAAACAGAAATCTACCAGTACCTATAATATAACTCTGTTAAAACACTCCTAATATTGGCATCCACATAATAGATAACAATGATGAAGCAGATAAAACCCAGTTCAGTTATAACGCGGCGTGACTATTTATTTGAAGTAAAAGCAAATGCTCGAGCGGTCAAGATTTTTTGCCTGATGCCTCACGTTCCCGCTTCGGTGGGTCTATCAACAGCGTAGGTGAACAACAAATAAGTTTTTTAACTATAACCGACCGACACCAATTAGTTCTACCCCAGAAAGATGACTCTGTCGACAGTTTTTTCTTTTCTTATTTTATTTGGAAAGGTTCAAATTTGAATCGCTCCTGTGTGTTTATTACTACGCTGACTGTACAAATATTTTGTGCTCGTATTTTCTGGTAATGTCACGCTCGGTGCAATTTCATCATGTGAAAGTTGTTGTTATTTCATAATTATTTTAGATATAAAAACTTTGAGTTTTTTTTTTGTAGAAACAACTATTGATAAAATGTATTCTTATTATTGTAATATATGATTACCATATAAAATACGTTAGTTATCTCATTTTTTACATTCATATATGCGGGCCTGATATTTTGCAAAAATATCTCTTCTGAAATTTAATCTAAATCTACAGTTGCATATTTTCCAAGTAACTCAATTTTTTAAATAATTTGGTTTACTTTAAACATATCATACACATCATTGGTATTACAAATTCTAACATAATATTACACCGAAGGTTCTATCACTCTATCATTCCCACAGCCTACATAAAGAATTCTAATTAAATTTCTCCAAAGCTCACAGGCATAAGCTTCATCAAATTAACATGTGCTTTGTATGAAGCTTATGATTAAGCTCAGGAAAGTTATCACATACTTGTTAATTTAGCTTTTGTATACCATTGAATCTATGGGAATTATATAATAAAATTTCTATTGCTATAATTAGCTATATGTGGAAGACTGGAAATATTTTATTACTAGACTGCCTTTGTCATTTGTTCCATTATGGTTGCGTTTTATGAATATTTCAACGATACAGTAATTGTAGGTATTTATTTAGAAGTTAAATGAATCTCTTCATTCCCCACGCACCACCCAATTGATACATTGCATATTAAGTGGCGGAAGTTAACTCCGCGTTTTATCTTGGTACCAGAACGAGGAATTAAAAATTATACATTCCACCTAGTGAAAATCGAACCCTCAACAAACTCTATGCCATTGTGCCACAACTCTCTATATTTTTAATATTAAATTATAATTGTCACAAGTTTTATTCTATGAGAGTATTTGTTAAGAAAATTTATTATTATGGCAACACGACATGCCATAAAATGATCTTACAAAATCATCTCCCTACTATTAAAATGGTACAACCAAAAGTTAATTTAGTGCGGAGAAATAAACATTTAAGTGAATTTTGAATGTCTTTAATACTTTTAATATAATATAGCTAACATTAACTATAAGATTTTAATTACAGTAAGCTTCCCTAATAGAGCCATCCTGCGCCAGATTTAGTATTGTGATAATTATACTAAAAAAAAAGATATTTTTCCTATAAATAGACACAAAAATAGAATTAAAAACTATATCTTAACTAAAATTATAAATGTACATTTTGTGCTGCTACTTATAGATTAAATAAACTTATATTTATTATTTATATTTTATAACTCTAATCTAAAGCTACTTTCTCTCTATAAAGAAAATTAATATTACAAGCACACATCCCATATTAAAATTTCACTATACATACATATAATTTAAAACTGTATAAAGCAACGATATTATCTACATCCGTATCCGTGGGTACATCACTAGCCGCCGCGCCGGTCGTCGACATCGCTATTGATGATCAATCCAGTTGATTAAGCAATTATCGAAACCAAACGATTCTATATCATTTTGTTCTTTCGGTTACAATTATTGGGAATGAGCTACGAAAGGTTATTTTGATTAATTGAACCTTGAATACGGTACTTGGGATGTGTAATTATTTTTCTTTTTTCTTGTATAGAATGGTGGGCGACCTAGTGATAAGACACTCCGTTCACCACTTTCCATTCCACGATATTCTTTATTAAGTGGCGCATCTCAATAAATTTTGAGTAGTCTAGTAATAGAACGAGAAATTTAAATGTAAATGTGCAAAAATGCTCCCTTGCGTGGCTACTAGACCCAAAACTTAAAAAACTTAAAGTCTTTTTATAGATTTTTTATAAATCACAATAGTATGGAACACAGAGAGTTGTATCATTAAGTACTTTTGTTCGTTGCTGTCTAACTATTTCTCTGTCTGATAAATTTAACTATGAATATTTTTTCTTGGTTCTTACAAAAAAATACTAGACTTTTAAAGGCCAAAACCAAAAACATATGCTTTAATAAAAAATATATAGGTATATCTATGTTTAATAATTAATCACTAAATAATTATCCAAAAAAGAATCTTAATTCAACATATAATCAGTGGGAAGCTTTGACAAACCCAGTTAAAATGATATATTAATAGAAACAAAAGCTCAATACTCAAAGCTTTTCGACAACGTCACGCTGCGTGAAACAGCGTGATTCGTATCCGCTACTCAAGTTAAAGTAATAAAATTTATTATTAGTGTCTACCACCACATACGTATGTATTAAAATAAGATTTTTATCGGTTCTTAAAGCAGTCTCGCTGATTATTGTACAAGTATTTAATAAGTCTATTTTTAGGTGTACCGACATTATAATTAACAGCTTAGTAAAGGTCGGGCATAATGTGTTTATTGCCCAGAAAGGATTATCATATTTTAAATATTATCATGTATATGTAAAATTTTTCATTTTCATTGCTAAGTGACCGGGAACTTCTTAATAATACGTTAAATAATACATTTAATTTAAATTAAATTTAAATCGTTTCGTTAACGTAATTTCGTTTAAATCCCAACGCAATCAGAAACTGTGTGTCTGTCTGTAGTATCGTAGTTCCCAAATGGATGAACCGATTTTGATCTAGTGTTTTTTTAATTGAAAAGTGACTTAGTTGAGAGTGTTCTTAGCGATGATATGAGAAAATATGTTCAATCGTCTGAACATCATCAACTTTTTTCTAGTTGTATGTTTTCTAGAGCTTTTTATGTTTTTTTTTGTATATATTAAACAAGTACATTTTTATAACAATAGCTATTTAAATAACCTATTTCCGTTTAAATCACTAAGAATCGATATAATATTTCAATTAACAGTACCTTAAAATATCTCATTTAACAATAACCATTGAATTCACCCAACATTATAACGAAATAAGCTTTCATATAAGCTTTTTACGTTCTCTAAATAAATGTATCGAGGCAAATAAATCAGTGTTTATTCGTGATCTTGGGTCGGATCGAGTCGTGATATGAGATTGTGCCTTGTCGTTCTTGTTCCGGGTATTTTCTACAGATTATTACACAGATATTATTATATATATATACCTCTAAGTATCGAACCGCCCTCGTTTTGATTTAATGTTAGCTTTAGATGTTAAAGTTATTGTAGGAAATAAATAGAATTTTTTGAAAAAAAAATTGAATATTGAGAGCTGATTGGTTTTCAGTTGTGGGTTTAGTTTCCGTCTAGAGCAGATTTTTGTATGAAGAGAACTATCTTTTTTTTTGTCTGTATGATAATTTACGCGGTTATATAATTATTTAGTTATATAAAATTACACGTTATTATTTCTCACAATATCGTTGCTACTATATTTTTTATATACACATATATGTTAACAGGATATGTTACTGTATATATTGTTAAAGTATAACCTACTAAATATTTTTACATAGCTTAGAAATTAAATATGATATTTAATACATCAATTAAATATAAGATATTGATATGATATTGGAGGTGCATTTCCGACGGACCCACAGATCTGATCTTTCTTGTCAGTTAACACATCAAAACTACTTATAACAGCCTGATTATATGAAAATTGTGATAAAATTATAATTCAGCCCTCACGTTTACAATCACACGCTGCCCTTGCGGCTCCATAGCCTGAATACTTTCATTATTTACTCTATATACGCCCACTAAAAGTTAATTGCGTAAATTTCTTGTAAAATAAAACATAACTAATATTTTTTTAAATATTAGACTAATAATACCTATATCGTAGTAAAACTTTTTAGACAGCGTTCCTCATAATGATACTGTAGCTCGCACAATACTGAACTACTTAAGAACAGTTCCAGTAAATACCAGTTATTTACTTTAATAATAATATAAGTAAATACGCTTTGTACATAATATACTTAATTAACATTAAACATTATGCCATAATATGATTGCTTCGCAATTGACTTCAACACGATAAATATTTGCGGAGCCTGAGTTTTATTTCCTACATATCTGAGTAAGATATTAATTATAAATAAATTTTCTAGAATTTTCTGTATTATATGATAGACAGAGAGAAAAACTTATTTTGCTCTCTTATTCTCTATTCTCTATTTAATGTTTTATGTAGAAAAACTCAAAGCCGTGTGTTATTTATGTAGACTGAACAAATACTGGTGTTACAAATAATATTACTCTCAAAAACCGATTTAAATTGGTTCCTAAACCAATCATTATATAACCATTAGTTTTAGTTCGAAACAGCACCCATATTGATATATTTTATATACATAATATTCTTATATTAAAAGATAACATTGGAGGACATTCGCCAAGTGGATACGTCTGCTTAATGTCACTCATATCTTTGTGATGTACAATATAATATGGATGACATTTTAAATATAAAGTTATTAGCCAAATTACTTAATTCATGTAAAGGAGTGATTATATATCATATTATATATATATATCATACATTAATATCTTTCTGCGTACCTTGCTATTAGTGGACTAAAAGGTGAAATTGAATAAATATATTATCTTTATACCATTACTGTATAAGCTTATTGTGAGGCAAATCTAAAAATAAAATATTATATGTGATATAAAAAAATATTATTAATATTATGTTTACAATTTTCTGTTATGGTTAGAGAATTTGAACATACCTATTCATAAAATAAAAAAAAATTGTGCTTGTTATTTAAATTGTTGTTTTGTAAAAGGTTGCAAATGATAACTGTAGTTTTAACTCAAATAACACTAACTAACACTACACATAATTGAAATTATGATAGATTTTTTTTCGATTATTAAAAAGATAGGTATCCCCACACTTGACGCAATGGTCAGATGAACATGACGCAAAAAGATGAAACTAAAGATTTTCTCTGTTTATATAAAGTAAAAGCGTTAATTTCTCATTTTTTTCCAATTCCATAAGTATTTAGAGAAATGCTCTGCTTCCTACACTTCCAAAGCAGTGTATATAATATACATTAAGTTAAAGTTGAAATGTGTTTTAAAAATATGATGTTTTGGGATGCAAATTACCTATTTTTTTTTAGTATAGATTTGTAGCGAATTATTTGGATATTATTTTCAAAAAACTAAAATAATGAATATTTTGAAAATAACAACATACACAAACACCACTCCAAAGCTACTTAGAGACGGATATCGTTACTAATAAAAATGCAAAGTCGACAACGTTAGGTGATAAATAAAAAAAAATCCCGGCAATTCTTGGGAAAGACTTAAAAACGTGACCGAACTGCAACACTGGCCTCCCCGCTTGGATTTCTTTGTTTTTAGCCTTTATAAAAACGGAGCCCTCGGCCGAGGCAGGTACAAATGCTCTGGACCACATGTAGTCCTTTCGCTAAAACGAAAACTTGTCACTTGAGTCGATACGACCACTTGTAGGGACCGGCGGGTGGGATTCCGAAGTTACCGCTGTTACCTTATATCTTCTAAGTTTAAGTTTTCAATAATATATCTAATTATTATTTATATATTATCTTTTATTATATGTAATATTTCGAGAACATATTTTTATGATAACTTAATTATGTTATCAAAAGTTATGGTTAAGTTGTAAAAAGTTTGAATTAAGATAAGAATGAATCAACTCACTGTTCTGATATGCAGATATGTCAGGTCATCTCGTGTCAAACTATATTGTGGCGGCAGCAATCCATTCGCATAATAATAAATACATCACAAAACACACGCGCACTTGACAAATTAATTCAATTAACTCAATCGCACATAATTATTAGAACAAACATCCAGTCACAGAGGGTCGCACGGTTGTCCAAAAGTTACTTTTTATTGATAAATAAAAATAAAAAGCGTTTGTTTATAAAATAAGTTGGTTAGGGCGCAGTGACGACGTCCGTCGCCGGCGCGGCGCATACCGATATAGCAATAGGAGGACCGGGAACACCGCCGCCGGATCTCATCTCAATCTCGCCCGTCGAAACGAGACAGTAACATGACAATAAACAATTGTAAAACGTCAGGAGGGAGCGGGACGGACGATTTCTCATTATGCGCTCACCGCCGCTGACATTTCGATATCGCCGTCTCGCTCGCACGCCAAGTTATTTCCGTACAAATTATATGTGGTGTATTTGTGCTGCGTCCCGCTCCCGCACGGATAGTGGTAACCAGATAATGTCTTAATCGCATTTTCTTAGCGCTATGCTGACTGATGCACTAACATAAACAATGATAATTCATGGATTTGCATGAGAGATTAAATGTCTTAATGAGTCAACTTCGATGGATAAATATATACTTGATGGGTGGGCGGAGTAATAAATTAGTATTCATGGGCACAGACGGCTCTTACATTGGTTCCTCTAGTAAGTCTAGTTGGTCGCGTCTAATAACCGAGGTGTAGTTAGTCTAGAATTTTATATAATTTATGACACTCTTGAAAGTCAGATACCTGTTTATTTTTGTTGTATAATTATACATTAAAAGCTCGTGTTATCGTCGCGATAAAGCTTTGACATGTTAAGATTAAGTTCTTTAATTTACAATTTTAACGAACTATAGTTATCTTTTATATTAAAAATTAGAAGGCCCTAATGTTGGGCCTGACAACATCATTAGATTAAATTATACTCGCTCATTATTAAATCCAAATGGATTTAATAATGCCTAAATAGGCATATTTTTTTTATATTTCGTCCTATTTTCAAGAGTCTTCGTATTTGTATTTTCATTTCTTCGCTCTGGTTTCGAGGCGCACCGTTGAGTTCCGCCATTCAACACGCAATACCTCCAGATTTCGGCGAAAAATAGAGAACGGAGTGTCTTAACACTAGGTTCCCTCTGCTTATCCTGCTGTGTGCGAGATACAGCGTGAAGCAAAAAAACGGTTTTTTTTTAATAAATAATCAACTTATCGGGGGAACTATAGTCTATATTACATTTCTTAAATCGTTTCATTATCCACAGAACCTGCGGTCAAAGTTACCTCTGGCGCTTATTGTGTCATGTGTCATGGTCATTTTCTTTTGACCCAGAGAGCGAGGCCGCAGATAGAAACCACTTACTTATTTACGAAGCTTCTCGCTGTATGCCTAGCGGAGTAGGCAAAGAAAATGGAGCGACTAACGCTACGGTCTCTGCATACCTCTTTAGCCTGGTTCACTGTCATCAACCTCTTTATACATCCAGTAAATCCAAATGCTCTTTACGTGACCTTCCTCCAGTATCATTGATACAGTGTTTTCGAAGGTCAACCGAACTAACTCTCTTATCGCTCCCTTTTCCTTCATTTTCTTCTTTGCCATTCTTTCATCACTCACTGACCACATTGCATTCATCCTCGCTAGTACTTGCCATT
The DNA here is from genome assembly GCA_036379175.1 of Heliconius cydno galanthus. Lineage (NCBI taxonomy): Eukaryota > Metazoa > Arthropoda > Insecta > Lepidoptera > Nymphalidae > Heliconius > Heliconius cydno. Next base: position 444,932 of record JAKRZM010000307.1, read on the forward strand.
TCGTGTATCTCGGAATTGTGGATTCGATCAGCTAAAATAAGAACTAGTAACTAACCTAATTACAAATTGAATGCCATACATTGCGGTAAAAGAGTAAGGTTGAGTCATGATATCTACCTATTATATGTATTAAACAAGTATAAAAATAGATATCAAGCAAAATATATTTTACTTGGAATTGTAACTTGCAAATTTAACTTATAATAAATTATTAGCTTTTTCCTTATAGTTTGTTCTGTATCATCAACTTTCTGATTTTTAATGCATTTTATATGAAATTTACACAAAAAGGCATTAAAAACGGTGGCCAAATACTATAAAACGTATCTCTTGATTGCGTTGACTTCGAAGCTTAATTTATTCTGTGCTCCCAGGGACTATTGGCTTGAATATTATATATTAAAATCATCCTTAGGTATCTACGAACCCTAAAAAAACCTAAAATCTTTCAATTTAAATCAAATTTCCCATTTGAATCACAAACATTTTCAAAATTATTCCACTTTTAAGCCTTATTCAAATGATATCCCACACCCCTAATCTCGATATGCAGCATCAAAAATGCACTAAGTAAATCGTGGACATGATAATTATCTATTTGTTAAGCTCTGCTCTGAGTAAATACTCAACGGAGCGTGTAGGGCTGAGTAGGTAGGCACTATTAACATATTCGAAAATATGACATATCTGACAACTTAAGCAATATTTCTGGTCTTTGGGGGGGAATTACATAAAACTGTCTTTAAAATTTTAGTGTTAAAAGTTCATACTATTTTTTTTTTCTAGGAATTAATGGCATGTAAAATATCAATTAAAAATTAGCTTTAGTGTTTATATATATGTTTTAAGCCGTAGCGGCACTGCACAGCGGAAAGCGGATTGCCGATGCTGGTTCGACAGTGGTGGGTTCGATTTCCACTGAGTGGAATGTAATAACAGCCTTAAGTCCAGAGCCATCCAACGGGCAATGTCTCGAAAAATCGGGAACGGAATGACATAAGAAGTACGTATTGTATGCATGAGTCTGTTTGGATGTATCTAACGCCATACCTACTTAAGAATTTTTTTTTAATAGCCAATAGTGAGACAATAATCCTATAGTGAGATAACCATTATTTCTTATATTAGACTGAACGTTATTTTTAAAATCTCAAAAATAGACATTCATTATACTATTTCAAACTTTGAAATTCAAAGTACAAAAGTATATTAGAATAACAAACTAGATAGCCAAGTTACAAGTTCACATGTTCCATTGCATACTGCAGTTGACATACAGGCAACTGAAACGTCTCGCGTAAGACCACATCATTCGCGAGAGCTGTTCTCGTATGAATCATGCATGATCCATCCAAACCTAACCCACGGAGCAATGTTAGTATGTCTTAATGCACTCACAATAAAAACAGAGAACCTGCATCTCGCATCGATAGAACGTGACAATAACATCTTAACGAAAATATTTTCTATCACATATGTTCTTTATCACATCAAATACAATTTTATCTTCTATTTCTATACTAATAAAGCTTATATTTCTTTAAAATGTGGTGGCGTTAAGCGGATTTCAATACAGGACTGGTTTTCGTTACGAATGAAATTCTCCAAGAAAAGGGACGGGGCTACAAAAAGCAATCGCGGTAAAGCAACTAAACTCGAAAGCTCAAAGGACTTGTGCTGTATTTTGTTTTGTCTGAGCGAGATAACTTGATCATCCTTTCTTTTCAACAAAAGATCTTAAGTCACAAATCGTATATTTGAATTCCAACCTTATTAAATATACAATAAAGTGTATTTTTTATTACGTTTTATGCTCATAAGCTATTAAATCTCGGTTGAACAGTAAAAAGAACAATTTACAAGTTCGTCTGGTGCAAATAAGGACGGATGCTGTGAACGTATTACGCAAGAGAAGGACAAAAAACAGCCTGTGACCGGAGCTGAGGCAGTGTATTTTTTCTGAATTATTATGCCCGTTTCGATGTTAATTAAGACATTTGTGCATATATAATCAAATAATCGTATGAGTCGACGTTGCGAACACCTATGGTTGAGAAGTATGGAACTTGGAGTTAATTATGAGAGTCCTTGGAAAAGTTTACGGGGCTTTTAACGCCTTCGTGGCGCAGTTGAAGCAAGGCTGATTGAATGGTGTGGTAGTAAAATCAAATCTCTTTTGGGTCCACTTATATAATTCATTTTCGCTAAATATTTAATTATTCTGGTGTAGTGAAACAAAGTAGGGTACCGTCTAAGGTCTGCTAAAAACGGTCACTTATGATCTCAGTAGTTTTTCAAATGTATAGCTTTAGTAGTAACATGTAAATGAATTGTGATATAAAACAATTAAAATATTAAATGTTTCTCGAGTGAGAATTGAACCCTCAACTAGTCGCATGCTTGTGCCACTACGCTACGATTGGCCTCCATTTCAACTATATTTTGCTTATTATTGCAATACTTTTTAAAAATTGACTGTTTTCACTACTCAACTCATATTTATATACACGTATAAGGTAGATTTTGATAATTCATTTTAATAAATTGTTTCTTTATTTTTCCGTAACAACGCAAAATTTATTATGAAGCATTCACACGGTTCTCATAGCACCATTTAGTAGAGCTCAGCGTGTTTGCAGGTGCACTGATAATATTACATGATTAAATGCAAATACTACTATTATATTATTTTGTAGAGACAATTATTTTTACTTAGGTATATGGATTTTTCCATAGAAAAAAATATTTAGGTATCTTTATAAAATAATAAATATGGTTAGAAAGTATAATATTAATAAAAAACAAAATAAACAAATAGAGAAAAATCTTTAAAATTTGACTTTTAAATTTATGTACCCTTACCTCAAAACTTATAATTGGTGGGTTGATTCTCTTCACCACCAAAACCTCGACATTAAGGACAGTTCCACAGTACTCAGCATGCCTGTATTTGGCAGACACCAGCATGGTGCACGATAGCGACACGGTAAGCTGTAAGTTAGGTGGATTGTCCACAAAAACAATTTCATAGTAATTTATTTATAAGACTTGCATAGCTAGTCTTTTACCTACACATAGTAAGGCAGTAAGAATGCTAAGGACTTTCTTCTCTAATTTGCCAGTAACTTATAAAATGGAATTATGGCAATATAAGCGCGGCGCTGAATTCCGTCTCTCAACACACAATACCTCCAGAAGAGGAACGGAAGTGTTTTAATGGGGATATCAAAAAAAAAATACCTTAAACTAAGCAATTATTAAGACGACACTCAAGTTCATAATTGAAATGTAAGAACATTCACTTATCATAGATTATTTTAAAAGACGATGAAAGTTGAATCATAACTGCCGGACGTATAAAATTAATTTAATAGTAACATATAGATATTACAATTACAATATTTCACATTTTATTTACACGTTGAAGAAGTTTTTAATTAAGTTGAAAGATCGATTGTAAAAAGCGATGTAATAAGATTTTTATACGTTCCTCACAATAAATGTAAAAAAACTAAATCAAAGTTTTATTTTGTCAGCCGATAAACTGTAACGTGACGGTTGCGGGTTCGATCTCCACTCAAGGGAATTAATTATTTATTAACATTTTCATTTCTTTGCTCTGACAACAAGGCAAAAGCCCGGCGTTGAGTTTTGCCACTCAATGCCTTGTAAAAATTGGTGGAAAGTCGGGAACAGTTAACACTAGGTTCCCTCTGCCTACTCTCCGCTACACAGGTTGTAGGATACAGCGTGAAGCTGATTTATTTATTTAATTAAGAATTTCTAAAAGGACTTATCACGGCCGCATAGTCGCCGGCACTGAGGCACAGGTGCTCCGACCTCTCCATTATACGATAACTGATCTATTTCATATTTTCAACGTCATTAACATAAATTCTTTGGTCACTTAAAAACGATTCTAAGGTGGCATACTAATTTGTAGTCCTGAGTTTACACGAATATATTACTTTATATTTAAAACCTACTTAATAAGCAATTTGTCTATTTATTTAGGAGTTATGGAAAATTGTCTCCAGAGATGTTTTTTTTTTTAGCTTCGCGCTGTATAGAACCCCGGGAATCTAGTGTTAAGTCACTCTGGTCTCCAATTTCCACCGAATTCTTGAGGCATCACATATTGAGTAGCGGAACTCGACGTTGCGCTTTTGCATAAAAGGATGTTTTCCTGTATTATATATTGAAATAAAAAATAGTCACACATATCATACATACAGCAAAACATTTTCAGAGAATTACCTATTCATATATGTCTCTATACAAACGTAAAGCTCAATTTCATTATCATATATGTATATATATAAAATTTACGTTTAACGCCGTCTTAATAAGGCTCCAAGGAGATGGGACCGGTTCCAACTTCCAAGAGATAGTTGTAGATAAACACATTATTGTACGGGATACGATAGGACATTAATTGAAGGGTTTTTTCATGTTTGTTTTTATGGGATTGGATCGTGGGCCCAATCTGAGGAATACAGATTGTGTTACGAAGTTGAAATAGATATTGATTTTTATGTAACAGCGTTTAATGGTAACGTATAGGTTTGAAACGGAGAAGTAGAGTTTTTAAAAATTACATACTTTAAAAAGAAAAAACGGAATCTTTATAAATCTGAAAAGTTATAGGTATTTCATAGGAATGAAACATTGATAACTTATATTTAAAGTTATTGCATACAAAATGAACGTATACCGCAAATTATGTCAATGTAATTTTGTCAACTATTACAAATTGTACTTCCCGTTGATTTACAATCCTGAAATTGGTACGGCACCCTCTGTTGGTGAATCCCACTCGTGCTTGACCGATTTTTTATTTAGCTTTACGCTGTATCCCGCATATAGTAATAACCAGATGACCTAGAGTCAAGATATTCCGTTCTCCGCTTTCCGTCCGAATTCCAGAAACAAGTGTCGTGCGAAAAGAAAATTATTAAATAAGTGATTCTCCTGAGTGGGAATCGAACCCACAATTATCACGTTAACAGACAGACGCCTCAATACGCTAATTACACATTATTAACCACTAACTATTATTAATAATACATTTCGCATTACTGCATGCAGTGAACATCTCTATGCTAATACAAATTGATTCGCGATACAAATTATTTTTAAAGCCCGCTATTATTCCAGGTACGCGCTATCGCGCCCGCCACCTGTGTTCATATCGTTTTACTAAGTAGTTTGCACATATTATGTTACTATATTTCCATGATATTTGTTTGTTGTTTATGACTATAATTATTTTAGAGTCATTAAAAGTAATTTTTATATAAATTTTGTATCAATAAGTTTTTAAAATGTACTTAAATAACGGTAATTTTTTTGTGTTTTTGTAAATGTCAACCTACTAAATTGCTAGCAAATAGATGTTAAAATAGATTTTATAAAGTTTCATCAGTTTGCTTGTGTATTTGTCTGTTTATCTTTGAAAGTACTGGAAGAATATAAATGAAACATTTTTGTATTATATCTATTAGGCCTGGTTATGACTATGGTATCTTTTCTATTGACTTATAAAATTTGTACTTCGGGAACACCTGATGAATGAAGTTGAGTTTAGTTCTGATACTCAACATGCAATACCTCGAAAATTTAGCGGATAGTAGGGAACGGAAAAGTCTTAATGGTCAGAATGTCTTAGCATTAGGTAACCAGGTTCTCTCTGTCTATCCGGCTATGTGCGGGAATCTAAAAAAACTATACATAAAAAAAAAATGACTAAATTATAGGCAGTTTCACAGATAAAATTAATTAAAATTTAAGATTAAGTATCTTAGCGTAGCATTTCACTGTCATTGCGATGATTATTCTATCTCCACTAATTGAATAAATGTGGAATTAGATATATGAATATGTGTGGAAGTACTTAAGTTAACATGGCTGTTTTATATAGGTATATAAAAAACTTCATATAAATTCGACTTCATGTAGAACCAACTTCAATTAGAGTTATTTTAGTTCATACTAAAATATAAGAAAAGCTAATATTAAGCTTTATTTAAAAGAGTTTATTAAATTAAATAAACACTTTCAACTATTTTAAAAAGCACACAATTATTATAATTTATATCTAAATTATAACCCTTCGTTATAGAAGTTGACAAATTCTAATTCTATTCAATATATTTTAAGAGTAAACCGTAGCGTATAAAAATTTAAAATCTCATGACAATTCTTGGGAAATAAAATCTTTAGGTGAAAAAGAGACGGATGTATGAAAAGTGTGAAGTGTGAAGGAGATGACACGATATAAAGTCATAAATATCGCACAGCTGGAATCTTCTTACCCGATACTTTTTTCTTCAAAAACGAACATTCACAATCGTTTACGGGTAAAGGGAGTTAGGCACGAAAGTGATTTAAGAAAATAAATAAAATATAAATAAATAAAATCAGCTTCACGCTGTATCCCGCACACAGCAGGATAGGCAGAGGGAACCAAGTGTTAATACATTTCTTTCCCCACTTTCTGCCGAATTCTGGAGGCTTTGCGTGTTGAGTGGCAGAACTCAACGCCGCAAATTAGATTTAGAATTAAGAAAATATTATATTGATATGGATGGTTAGTTTTCTGATAGAGGCCAGTCGTGGCGCAGGGGCACAAGCATGTGACTTTAATCGCGACAGGTTGTGTGTTCGATCCCCACTCGAGGAAATTAAATATTTCATTTAGAATACCGCTACTTAACACGTAAAGTGGAGAGCGGAGTGTCTTAACACTAGCTTCCCACTGCCTACCCTTCTCCTTCTCCATCCGTACGGCATGCAGGACGAAGCTGATTTTGATTTTATTCTTTAAAATAAAAACGAAATACTTTTTTTTCTCTTAATTTAAATAATTATTTGAAATCAGTAAAAATATAAAGAATACACTGATTTATTAATCCTATTTATTTTTAATTTAAAACCCAAATTCGTTTTGTCCACGACAGTATACAAAGAGTTAGCTAATAAATTCAAATAGGCTCTATTGGAAACCCTACAGCGGCATCCGACACCGGCCGTATCAATATAGTGTGTTTTATTAATTCCACCCTCCCTAACTATTATTCATGATATCACATCTTATATGAGTTTTTTTATCGAGAAAATATCTAAATATTATAAAATATCTAAATATATTTGAAGGTATGTACTAATCAGATTTATTTTGTTAAATATGGTTGAAAAGGGATATGTGGTAACCGATTATGTTCAACACTTTTGCTATAGGTAATGAAACTTTTTATAATAGGTAAAATATGAGAAAAATCACAATTAATAAAATACAAATTATCATCCATCCATCCATCAGCCTTTTAAGGTCCACTGCTGGACATAGGCCTCGCCCAATGCTCGTCACTACGTCCGGTCCTGCGCCCTTTGAATCCAGCGGGTTCCCGCTGTCTCCTTGAGATCGTCGGTCCACCTGATTGGAGGGCGACCTGTACTCCTTTTGCGGAGACGTGGTCACCATTCGAAGACCATCCCATCGGTTGTCATGCAAATTATATCGAAGAAATTATTAACATTTTCCAGAATACTATTTATACATATATAAATAATGTACGCATTTACTTATGTACATATAAATTTTCTTAGGTTTCACTACAAAGTGGGTTGTATAAAATAATAATCGGTTGATAATCCGGATAATCGCGAATATGTATAACTGAGGGCCGGATAATCAAGTTTCTACTGTAGTTACAAAAGAATTAGTAGATAATAGTAATATTAAACTTAAAAGAAATACCTATACATAATGAAGGTACATCGAACGTTAATGTCACATGATATAAAGTAATATCAATTAAGATAGACCTACGACTTACGGTTACGATTTCTGTCTACGATTATTTTACTTTGAGGATTCTGTAGAGTTTGATATCAACTCATTATAGCTCCTCATGGATTTAAATAACACTATATAAACTTTCATACAAAAATAATGTCTTGAAACTTTGCTTTCCAGTAAGTTGTGGAAAATTGGATTTTAATCAAATTTATTACGATTTTTCTATAGCTTTTATAGAAAAATGGTAGGCAGCGAAAACCTAATGTTGAAATGGGAACAGAATGTCGTAATATTAGGTTCCTTGCTACTTAAAAAAAACATATTCACATGCATCATCCGCATACCTCGATTGTAACATTTTCGTAACACATAAGTGTACCTATTTTTTTTTACTTAAGTAAGTTTTTACAAGTCTACTTGTGTGTTTAATAAATAGTTTTATATACTACTTATGTATAACATCAAAAAGAAATAAGTTATATGTTATTTCTCGAAAATAACATATAACTATATTCCGGTCTTATAATACTATACGAGTATTTCTATTTATTTTAAAAAACGTCTAAATTATAAAAAACACCAAATATTATATAGTTTCAACAAACACAAAGGTAACATGCATTTCTCTGAATGGTAGTGTTTTAATATCGGTATAAGAATGCGCCCAGTGACGCGGCACGGCCTGGTGCATCTCCATATCCACTAATTATCACGTCTAACCCGATAGATAGAGATTTTGTTTTTTCCTCCACTCACCCACTTAATAACATTCTTCACACCGCGACTAAAGGGTTCATGGAGAAGAATTGGTGAGAAAACTTTAAATTCTGGTTTTATGATATTTTTTTAAATATCTGTTTTATATTATGTTGTTAGGGCGAAGCGAGAGAGCTAGAATAATGTTTTTCTTTTTCTGCATATATCTTATTTTTGAAGCATAACTTTTAATTAATAATTTTAGATTTAAACTAGGTACATGTAAGCTTAAAAGTTTAATTCACACATAGTTGGAATCTCGTACCTATTAAGGTAGGTATGTAAAAAGTTATTTATCAATTTGTATATTTTTTTTTATATTTGAAAATTTCATCACGTTTCATATCGCAAGCAAAGTAATACTGAGGATAGTTGGAAGTTATTATTTTTTTTTAATTAAAAAAAATATGCATTGTACATGTGCGCACGCGCAGGTCTATGTATTTCTTTGTTCAATATGCGTCCTAATGCTCCCGTCGCCAGCGGTCAATCCTAGCGGAAGTGAACGAAACCGTTCATTTCCAACTCGAGCTTTTTTAAACTTTAAACTTAAAGAAAAAACAAAAAGCTCACCTTTTTTCCTCTATGGGAACCGACAGATAACCAAAGGTTACGGCCCAATAGATTTATTAGCACTTTACTGTGACAAAACTTCGAACAAGTATTGGGCAGTTTTTTGTATTTTTGTGTCACCTTGCAAATTGTATTTTACGATTTAATTTACGCTTACCTTTATCTAAAACATAGAAATCTCATCAAAGACTAGAGGTAGGACGCAGATAAGAAAGAATTGCTATATGTAAAAAAAAGCTCTTAGGTATTTGAAAGAGAGACGGGTCGAGACGGAGTTTTAAAGACAATGCAGTTATTTTTTATTGCAATTATTTGTGTAATATTAACTTACATGTAGGTAAATTCATTTCTTGTAAAAATGTTTTCTGTTGTTTATATAGTATGTTTTCTATCTTACGTCCAATTTCAACACATTGAGTGATTGGTGGCGAATCCCAAATTTGTAGTGGGTGTTTTATTAATTAATCTTTTGTTTTTATGTAACTTCATATTGTATCCAGGGTGGGAACAGAGATTTAAAAATAGTATTAAGAAACTCCATTCCTCACTTTTTCCCCTATTTATGAAACATTATGAACTAATGGCGGAACTAAAGGCGCCGCGCTTTTTCACGTTACCAGAGCGAGTAAATAAAAATAATTCATTCCCACTACAGGGAATCGCACTCACAACCTTCGCGATTGCAATTAGACGCTGTACCCCTGCGACACAATGGTCATGTTAGTTTTATCTATTGTTATTGGCTTATTTATTAAACGTACCACGCGTAGCAGGATAGGCAGAGAGAACTTGGAAGCCTAGTTAGAACGAAATCTCGCGTTTACAGTCGCTTGGGCCCCTGCGCCACGACCGACTTTAAATTTTATTTTATTATTCATAATTTAATTTTATAAATATCAAATTCTAAGTATTAGATCATGTTTGTATATTTTATTACAAATAGAAAAATGTATGAAATATTTTTGAAAAGTACCATCTATTTTTTGTTTACTTAACTACAATGAATTTGTTACTAGCGTACTTCTTGCCAACAGATGTCTGTACTGACAGGTCAGCTATTTAGTAGTTAGTTATATTTATCATACATAGATGGCGCTGTTAGAAAGCTAATAATTCTTTAAGTATAGTGTAGTACGTTAATAACCAAATAATACTATTACTTGCCCATAGATGGCGCTGTTATTATACGACTATTTTAAATATACTCAATATCAGAAGACTTTCGTGTTACTCAAGACTATTTTGATTTAGTCGGTTACACCCAAGCAGTATAGTCAATACAAAGTATGAACAAACGAGTCTATGGACATTCGAGCGATTTGTTCATTGAATTCTGACAGTCTGTTACCGCTTGCATTAGTAGTGGCTTGTGTCGTTACTTTCAATACGTTTATCGTACAAATTACAGTGTTTTTTCCAATATTGTGACAGAAATACAGTAAAAAACGGAGTTTTACTCAACGCCAGTTAAAGTGCAGTGATTTTAGTGGTATTAGTTAACAATAATGTATTAAAAACATGGTGCAGTAGCCGAAAAACGTTTGGTCGTAAGCCGGCTGTCTTGTTGTGGTGAGTACAATCGATATTTACCCCCTTTTATCCTGTTTCGTGTTCCTTTTTCCTATTAAATATGTCTTTGACAATATAATACTTACTAAGTTGCAGCCTAAATAATATAGGTAAACTACTTGAAACATGATTATAAGAAAGTAATGATGAGGTAAAAACAAACTTTAATATATTTTCTTCAATAAATCATCAGTTCTGGCCAATTAGACATCTAGAAGCTGTAGATTGGATCAATGGTAACGAGAATTCACATTTTTTATATATTTTTCCAGTTAGATGCTTATAGTGGCTAAGTTAAAATTACTTTCTCATACATAACTGTATGTCTTAATATGGTATGAGTTTATGGTAGATTGTTTTATATGATTACGTTTTAATTGCTCTTTTGTATGTAAAGTGAATTTTTACTTTACTTTAACATGTTAAAAACAAGTAGGTTTTGATATTTAAATTATAATATTTAATATTATAACTTTATGAAATAGCTTTAGGTTAATTGTTTTAATTTTATTAAGACTTGACCTTTCCATAATCAATAAAATCTTTATTTTTAATTAAAATACCAACTATCAGTTCATCTAAAACATTTCTGTAAAAATAAAAAGTGTTCACATTACTGTTTTTAAAATTATTTCAAACTTCAAGGATTAATTGCATATAATATAGTTATTACAATTACAATATAAAGTTAAAATTTAAACTATTTAGTTTACTGCAATCAAATTTAATAATGAGTTGTAATATTTTTTAAAAATAATTACTGTCTGTGTAGTTTATTTTACTTTTATATTTTACTTTTAAAACAAAATCTTGATAGTAAAACCTAAATTATTGTATTAGAATTACAATAAGTGTGTTAAATAATAATATTTATGAGTGCCATATTATCATAAAATTTCAATTGCAATGATGTCATGCTTTTATCTTTTTTTACCTAAAACATAAAAAACTTGATATTGTTAAAACCTATTAAAGAAAGAAAATATATGATAAATATATAAAAACATTGCATAAAGTTGTCGATGAATTCTTATATCTTTCTTTATATGTATATGTACATTATGTCATGTATATATTAATAAATTGACTTATTGACCTTTAGTAGACAAGTTACTATTATCTATCTAGGTAAAGGTGAGTGTTTATCCTCTATTATGTTATTAAATAAGATCAATATGAATTTTAAACAACTGTCAATTGTTAATGTATAGTGACAAAACACTACATTTTCCTCTTTGCTTAAAATTGGAAACTAAATGCAGATAGTAATACACTATAAGGTGAAGGTTCTAATAACATTGGTTTAAAATAACATGTTACTTCTAAGATTCAAAAGAAAATAATGATTCATTCTTTCGTTAGTCAGTTCTCACTAAATTTAGTTTATGAGTAAGACTTTGCGTTGGTATAACTTCTTTTCTACTTATTTAATTTTTTTGCTTAAGTCATTTAATTTTTAAATACTCATCCACTATTTGATAGCGTATCTACTAACTATAACACATAATTTCGTGTTTATTTCCAAGAAAAGTTAAAAGAAAACCAAGTGGAATAGTTTAAACGCCCCTCAACTGATTTACGACTGAGATATAGAACAGATAAGTCATTGTATCGCGACTCGCGAGTGTCCACTGAGGCATAACAAATGAATGCTTGTGTAGAATACCCCACGACGCTAGTAAAATTGAACGCGCGATTATAGCCGATTGAAATTCTTGGGGTTTATATTTACAATATATTTGACAGTAAATGCGACGGATTGTGGGCTTGATTCCCATTCGAGGAAATGAAATAGGTAAATACCTATTTATATTTTCATTTTTTCGCTATGGTGTCGAGGCAAAAGGCGGCGTTGAGCGCCGCCACTCAACACGCAATGCATCCAGACTTTTGCCGAAAATGGAGAACGGAGTGCCTTAACACTAGATTCCTTCTGATTACCCTTATGTATGCGTGATACAGCGTGACGTTAAAAAAGTGAAGATTCTCTGCTCCGGTTTAATAAACCTTTGCATTCAGTTTTCTCGTTTAGCATGCAATTGATTAACATTTTAAATAAGCGGAGACAACATAATTATGGCTTCACGATTTATATGCAACAGATGTGATTACTTAACTAAAGTTAAAACATTTACGTACTAACTTTTTGAATGAGAGATGAATTAATAGTTTGAAAAATACTAAAAATATGTTCTAATAGCCAAAATTTTGAAATTATAAGAGCCACTTCAGTAGTAAATCGGTAAAAAGCCCTCGTAACGCAGTAGCACAAGTGATCGACTGTCAACTGATCGATTTTCACTCGAGAAAATAAAATATTTAATATTTTCATTTCCTCGCTCTTATAACAAAGAGAAGCGCGGCGTTAAGTCCCGCCAATCAACACGGAACAAAAAGTTTTAAATTATTTCTTATTTTAGTATAAATATACTTTATAATATTTTTATTTCAACGATACGTGTGATGTTACCAAGTAGTCCTTCACGTGTTACGGCCAGGCCACTTTCTAATGTATATTATGAAAAAGCTTTTACGCTTTCAAAGTAACCGCGCGTCGTTATTTCATTCTTGACTCTTTTATTGCGCTTGTCCTATTTTAAAGACAATGGAAAATTCATTATAGGTCATATGCAATATTATACTGACAATTTATTATTTTAATTAATATTTTGATTAAATATTTAAAGAACATGTCGTTATTATTTTTGACTTCACTTTGTATCTTACATACAATAGAGTAGATTGAGGGAACCTGAAACAGGAAGACAGTCCCCTTCCTCCACATAGCCTAATTTTCGAGATATTGCGCATTGAGTGGCGAAACTTAACGCCGTTCTTTGTCTTGTTATCAGATCATGGAAATAAAAATAATTCATCCCCCGAGTGGTAACCGATCCTACAACCGTCGTGTTTACAGTCAGACACCATGCCACTGCGACACATGCACCTCTATAATCCATGTATTATAACATAAAATTATAAATAAATATATAATTATCATATTTTCTATTAAAGTAAAGCCAATAGCCAATTTTGAATATATTATTATTTTCGATTATATAAAAACATCTTTCGGCATTATATTATATACTTACCTACTCTTTGCATAAACCCGCCTATCCTAAGGGAATGAACCCACGCGCTTCTCAAATTGTTATCATAGTATTGAAAAGGTTGCCGCTGTGTCAATATCAAATTGTTTTGAAGTTGGAGAATTTCCGACAACTTCAGAATTCAGGTATGCTAATACACTTTGTTTTGCACTAGCTTTTGCACGTGGCTTCGTGTGCCTCAAGTAACGGACATATATACATAATGCAATATAGCCTTCCTCGACAAAGGGATTGACCAATACAAAAATATTTTTTTAATTATCACAAGTAGTTCCCGAGATTAGCTCGTTTAACCTAATAAACTCTTTAGCTTTATAATATTAATAATAAATACTACAGATTTTTTTTAAAACTCGTGGTAATTAGAATCCATTTGATGTATTAAACAAGAAATGTCTATATCATCGATATCATAGCATACGTGCTTGTCGCTCTAATAACTATAATAAGTATAAGGTTAGTAGTGGATGCTAACATGGCACAGTTAGAAGTACGTTACTGTACAATGTACATGTGATAGTTGTGAGTTCGATTTCCGAATTCTAATTTTAATAGTGATTATCTTAATTGGAAATATTTACGTTTTGTTTATTTAATCTGTTGAAAACTTGGTTAGGTTCTGATTATGAAATCCGGTTGAAATTGGAGAAGTCGGTCTTTTTTTGTTAAAAATTGTACCTAATAGACCTATTTGTAAAAATTATAAAAATTGCAACCACTGAAAATAAAATAAATATGATGATGAAAATAATTGCCAACATTGTTATTCAAAATCTCAAAACCCTAAGTTCCTAAAGCGACCTAAAGCGATTTCACAAGTCAGTCTGGATGCTGTTGTAGATAATCTCTTAGAGACACCGAGATGAGACAGATTCTATTTAGGACTAAGGAACTTTCAGTGTTGACTGTTTGGCTAAACGACGTGGCTAAGGGGGAAATATGTTTCTGGCTTAACTAGATATTTTATGTTTTGAAGTAAAAGATATAGTTTTGGTTTGCCTGATTATTATTTATTTGTACAATATTCCGAAAGGTTCCGTACCAATTTCCGGATTGTAGGTCAACGAGGATTACAACTTATGGTAAATAATAGTTAAAAAAAACTACAAAATCACGCTTTTATAAAAAAAATAAGAAAAAAAATAGTTTTATTAATATTTTCATTTAATTATTTAAATTTAAAAAACATTTTTTTAAAAAATCGTGTTTTTTTTTAAATTTATTTTGCACCTTGTTATTCATTTAATGAGGTACACGTTCCTCCATAAATGGAAGCCATCGCAGCGTTGCGGGACAGCATCTAACTGTAAATACAATTGTTATGGGATCGATCGCTGCTCGGGGGAATGAATTACCTACTTATTTTAATTTCCCCGCTTAGTTAAGATGTTTTAGCATAACGATTTATCCCATGCATAGGCAAACATTCCGTTCCTCACTTTCCGCCGAATTCTCCAGGCATTGCACGTTGAGTGGCGGAATTCAACGCTGCGCTTTGCCTCGCCACCAAAGCGAGAAAATGTAAATAATACTTAATTTCATCCCCCCCAAGTGGGAATCGTACACACAACTGTCGCACGCTTGTAACTCGACGCCACGACGAAAAAAGACAGCGCGACTAAGTGTTTTAACACTAGATACAAAACGTGAAGCTAAAAAAATATAAGTTCCTATCTCAAGGAGATAAATGTTAGTGTTGACCATAATCGTGCTTGTCATGGTCTGGTTAAAATGAAAGCGCATAATATCAAGACGCGATATACCGTAAAACTGCTTATATGTATATAGAAGTGGGAAAAACAAACCGTTTATATTAAGATCTAAATGATTGATAGGATGCCGTTTTTACTCCAGAGATTACGTGTTCAAAAATGGAATATTTCTCGTTATTACAATTACTTAGTAGCAAAGGCTTTAAATTTAAAATTTTCAATGTAAATCTTAGAATCTGTTATTATGAATCGCCACAGTTAAAGTAAAGCGATACATATATACAATATAAATTAGCTTCACGCTTTATCCCGCACACAGGAGGATAGGCAGTGATAACCTAGTGTTAAAGTGTTAACGACACCAAAGTAAAGAAAATGAAAAACGGAAGTATAAATTTAAATTAATATTTTAGTTTTTCTTGTGGGGATCGAACAATTCGAACTACAACAGGTCGCTTTTACAGTCTCACACTTTTGCCCCTGCGCCACGACTGGCCTTCATAATATCGACTCATATTATCTGCAAGATCTCTGAAAGTAGAAAAAAACATACTCTAAATTTATCTTTGTATAATTAAAGTAACTAATTACTGTTAGTAAATAAGAGAGCGCTACTCCCAGATAAGTTAATAGATAATCTAAAATTAGTATTCCTGTAGCGCTCAGAGCAACGTCCGAACATCGTTCTTTATTTTTTATACTGCACATGCTACCAAAGTGTGTTTATTTTACTGTCTACATGTGGGTTAATGACGTCACAGGTTTATAGTCTTTCATTGTAATTTTAATAAGATTCTGATAGAATTAATTGTTTGCATTAATAATTCCTGTGGTCGTTTTAAATTAAAAATTTAAAAATATTGAATTACAATTTAAATGTTTTGAATGGAATAACTAGATTGACTACATAATGTATTTATTGTAATTGTATCATTGAATTCCAATTAATGCTGATCATAAATACTCTGGTTAACGCTGTAAATCAAAAAGTTTTTAGTTATTATCACAAATACAAATAAGCTTAATTTTAATATTTTTTGTGGGTTCGATTTCCATTTCGGGGAATTAGTAATTTTCATTTCCTAATTATGAAAACCTGTCAAAACCTGTCAAAACCTGGCGTTAAGTTTTGCCACTGTCTTAATAGGTTCCCTCGGCAAAAAAAGATAAAAGAGAAGTTTTGTTGACAACGTCTTTTAAATACTTTTATTCTACAGAGACTGTCTCTCTGTTCTTTTGTCTGGACAAAGGAAGCCCACTTCGGTATCAGAAGCTGTATCAATGCCAAATTTCAATAAGATGGGATGAAAAGCTCTGGGGATTACCTTATACAAACAACTTTACCTTTTTATCAGAAAATTTAGAATTAGCCAATTTTTGCCGGAATATGGTAATTTTAACACTTTCCCTTTTACTAAGAATAGAAAGAGGCTAACTGAAAGTTAAATCAGTTGACCGTAATAATATTGTAAATAGCGTGAATATTTCAGGTTGTTAAGTAATAATTTCTAGTTCTAGAAAGTTCCTGGTTGATCTTGTTCCAGACCTTTTGAAAGTAATTAAGAACATTCATTTCGTTCTTCGTTACGAACGAAAGTGTCTTAACGGAAACGGAGTGTCTAAACACTAGATTCCCAGGTTACATGTGCCTACCGTACAATGTGCGGGATCCAGCGTGAAGCTAAAAAAGATATATTATATGTATGACATCTAATAACATGTATTCTTTGATGAAATACCTAATAATTTTCATATTTTATCTAAAACAACTTTTACCTACCGAGTACACTGTTTAAGAAATGTAATGAATCGTAAAATCTTTGTTATTATTATCGCAATTACACGGACAAGATATATTGTTTTACTGTCTAGAGATAATAAGATGCTAGGTTTCTTACTCTTTCGCTTCGAAATTATGATTATGTAATCTTTGTTGTAATATATTTGTTGGACTTTTAAAAGAAAATATTTTTACTTCTTTTTTATTGACTTACTTTTTAGATGTTTTTATATTTTATTATTTAAATAAAAATATTAAATAATTAAGCTAGAGGCCGTCATACAGCGGCACAACGTCTGACTGCAAGCGCGATGATTTTGTGTTCGATTTCCACTCGAGGGAATAAATTATTTTAATTTCCTCGCTCTGGTAACATGACAAAGGCGTCGAGTTTCGCCAATCAACAAGTAATGTCACGAAAATTGAAGAAATTGAGCAAGTAGAGAGCGCAGAGTTTGAACACTAGGTTGTCAATTAGCCCGCTATATAAGGATTACAGCTTGAAGCTAAACTTGTATGACGCAGAATAAACATCGGGATATTTCTTACATCAAGTATTTCCAATCCTATACAAATACATTTGAATATTTTCTAAAGCGTTATTTTAACATGTCCTTAAAAGTAACGACCGAGTAAATAGGTAAAAATGGTAAACTTAGTAGTCTACATTGTCTTAATAGATTCCAAGTCTAATATGGTTTGGCTTCAAAAACAGGCTTTTAAAAGGCCCGGTTTCTATTTACGATACCTTACGCTATGCATCAACCTGTTAACACTAATGTTGCCAGTAATATAAACGTATGGGTGGAAATTACTTTTAGTTTCTCTTTAATTTTGCTATATTAGCCATAGATAGGCTTGCTTATAATCGTATTATAGAAATTGTGTTTTAATACTATTGATGATTGTTAATCTGTTTAGCTAGAAATATATAAGGAAATATATTATAATGATGCCAATTCTATAGCTTTTTTTTTCAAAAAGTACGTAGGTAACCTTAAAAGACTAAGAATATAACACCTGCTTAACTTCACAGCTAAGATTACTTCACCTCTTTAAGAACAAAAAAAAAAGAAAAACCATTTCAAGAGCACTTGTTGTAGAAAGCAATTTGAAAAAAAAGAATTATTCATGAACTAATTTTTTTCTAGGTCAATAGCAATATGACGTCCGATGGAACTATTTGCAATTATTCCCATTGTTCGCAATCACTCCATGGGCTATTATATACGCAGTGTTTAGAGGCACGATTGGTTAAATTAACAGAAGTTAATTATGAAATGTACTATGAGTGCTCTACAGTTGGACTCTAGAGAGGCGACATCAGACTGCACTTGTAAAATATTATTCATTTTAAAAAAGATACAATATTTTAAAATTAAATTAAGTTTCGGTAACACGCCAGTATCACGATTGAGGGCAGTCGTGTCGACAGGTAGTGGGTTCGAGTCCCACTCGAAGTTACAAAGTTGCCTTCAAAGCTTAGCGGAAAACGGAGAGCGCAGTGTCTTGACACTAGGTTCCCTCTGCGTAACCTGCTGTATGTGATACCAAAAAAAAGGTTTCGAAAACACAAACACTTTTAAAACAGCGGCAGTTTTCAATATAAATATGTATGTTAATAACTAGATCTCGACATTAAGACCTTCCGGTCGGGAAGTAGATGTTCGGTAACTGTTATTACCATACGCAAAACAATTAACGCTATGGGTAAATATGTTACAATGGAACACAATCGACGATCTTGATAATATAACCCCAGTCGATGTTCCTGTGAAAGAGGCCAAGTGCTGCAACGGTGTACGTCGACCAATTACATTTGCACCTCGATGTACCCTCAATATCGTATGTAAATGTTGATTGTTAACAGTTCAAGTTTGTTTGGTCCAGGTGTACAATACGGCCAATTAAATTAGACCTTTGTGTTTGAGTGAACTAGTTCAGTCGGGTTAAGGTTGCGGAGATCAACAAAAGACGGTTAGCTATACAATGATGGTACTGCAACTGCGCTCGGTTAGGTGACTGTTGCATCATTGGCTTATTCAATTGTTTGATCTTGCGTGCTTCATTATCATTGACGTTCGTTTCAATGTAATCGTTTACTTAAACGGTTGTTTTTTATTTTTATTCAGATTAGAAGGCTTTTTTTTAGTAATTTTCTGCTAAAGCGTTTTTTTTTTTATTTTCAATTGTTTTGTAACCTATAATATTGTGCTGGTACAATAAAAAAATATGTTGAGTTAATACATTTTCTTCTTTACTTTTTGTATAAAAATAATGCGACCTAATAAATTGTGAAGAACATCTCAAACTAAATATTTGTTTTACCTTTTTACTACTTTCGGAGCGAAACACTAAGTTTGTCGTCGATGGAATGATGTAATTGAAAAAGTTTTGTTATACAGTTAATAAATGATTTGGCAGAATGGAGACAGATAAGAGGAATTTATTTGGGCATGAAAGCGTCATGGAAAGTTGAAGTTCTTGTTTTTGTCTGTATTATTAGTTATTGGTACATTGTCTAAAAATAGGTCGACATTCTCAAAAATCTAATATATGTCACATATAAGTATAACATTAAATTCCTTCTGTATAGCTGCACACTGTGAAGGGGAAATATAAAAATAAAATTATATATGACTGGCAGTTAATATAGAAATATATCATTAACAAAAAAATATTAATTTATTCATCTATTCTACACATAGAAGTGGGCACCTAAACAGTTTCACCTTTTAAATTTTACCCGCCCACGGAAATCTCACAAAGGTATCCCATTAATTTTTAATGAACACTACCGTCAGTTTTGAAAGAGCAAGTTGCAAAAGGCCAGTGACAAAACTCATCAAGACAATTTTCCAGCCCAGTAATAAT
This sequence comes from Heliconius cydno galanthus, assembly GCA_036379175.1. Lineage (NCBI taxonomy): Eukaryota > Metazoa > Arthropoda > Insecta > Lepidoptera > Nymphalidae > Heliconius > Heliconius cydno. The sequence goes on from JAKRZM010000307.1 coordinate 465,110, forward strand.
TCATTAGAAGCGACGTAGGAAATCGGGGTCAGCGGCTACTATGAGAGAGAAGGAGGACTTGACCATCCGAGTCGAAGTAAATGTTCTGACACCTCCTAAAATTCTCAATGTCTTGGTTAGCACAGTTTTTTTGAATGTCTTTAGGTAATTTGAATTTATCTTGTCGGCTGTTTAAACCTGATGTAGGTGGGTAGGAAAGCTCGTTTTTAATTTCACTCATTTTTCATTTTTTGCTAAGTGTAACGTTGTTTTACTAGTGGTTTTTTTAGCTAGGAAATGAAAATAATTAATTTGTCATTTAGGGGACCCCAGTTAGTAATCGAAACCACAACCGTCGTATTTACAATCGCACGCTAATAACCCTCCGCCTCCACCTTAGTTTATTATTTTTAATATTTGATTTCTTTTTAATATATGAATATTTATTTATTTTTACTTATAATTATTTGGAATGTATATAAAATAGTTCCAAAAAAAAATCAATTTATATTAGGAGTAAAATATTTTTACCTAAAAAAACTAACAAATATAGGACAAGGTCGTAAAATCTTTCTATTTTATATAATATTTTCAATTCCAAGTAACCCTATAGAGCACCAAGAGCCTCTAAGCATTGACATATTAAGTGAAGCAAGTAGGTATAGAGCCACGAACTGCAGACGCTAGACTTGTTTCACACCCCAATGAACAATTATTGCAATCTTTTCACTTCTAATGGCCTCGTATTTTCTCGATAAAGAATTTATGAAATTCCATTTTATTTCTCAACTTAGTAGTGCATTGCGGATAATGTTTCTTTCTGTTTAATTCTGGACGCATTGCATGTTGATGGCGGAACTGAACGCCGAGCTTTGCCTCGTTAGCATTGCCTGAGCGAAGAAATGAATATATAAAATATTTCGTTTCCTCGAGTAGAACGTGCCCACACACAGAACGGAGTGTTTTAACATAAGGTTTTCAGCATCTAACATAGGCCTATCTAGAGATATTTTTTTGGGGCTAGACTTTAGCTTTAAATAGATGTATTCGTGAAAAGGCAATTTTAATTTTTAAGGGATTTATTTTTTGTTCGTGAAATCTCTCAGGTGGGGATTATTCCTTCGCCTATGGTGCCTATCCTATGCCAAGAAAAGGTGCTTTATAATATTAAAATGTAAAGCACCTTACGTACTATTTACCTAAAGCTTTATATATTTTAAACAGTTAAAGCTCGTTTGCTCTTTATATAATTAGTGCTTTCCTAGATGTTCTGGTGCTGCAGTAACATAACATAATTATATTCAAATTTGAACGAGCGACTAATGAAATTAATGTGCTTTTCATTTTAAGAGCTTATTCGTTAAAGCGTAGTATGCGCTTTATTGAATATTTTTTTTTTATTTTTACGCTTTTCTAGAAGATAAAAAGAATACAAAATTTTATTTAAACATTTTTGATTTTCTCTTAATTTTGATTACGATACACGATTAATAGAGTTGAAATTTCTCCTCACTGTCCTCCCGTCTTTAATTTGGCTATCCAGGTAATATATCTCTATCTATATTACTTATGTTTAATAATAGACCAATACTATAATATTAGAACTTAGAACTAAACTAATAGAAGTAACTTGATAGCGCGATGTTATTCTCTAGAGAACGATGAGTCTATAGATAAGTATTTGTACTGTTACTGTTAGTTTTGTTTTTTTTTCTTTTTCCGTCAAGGGCGAAGCTCATTGAAATATACTATTACTATTCATATTCAACAAAACGAAACGTAAGTACTTTGTATAGATGAAACAAGCAAGCGGAGAACGGAGTATCATGACACTAGTTGAAAATAAGTTAAATAAACGTCAATCGTAGTGGATATCGAACCTATAGCTATCAAATATACGTAAATATAATAATTGACTCGATCTCAAGAATATTTAATATCTACATACTACGACATTATATTGAAAGTACGACGCAAAAAATAGTAGTCAGGTATACTAGTCTTAATTTAATTAATTTTAATTAAGACAGTAACGTCAGTCAATGGAGCGTTTTAATTGCAACAGTCATTTAATACTAACGAGAGATCCTGCAATTAGTGAACATTTCATTTGCAATGTAGAACAGAATATTTTGGTTGTAAAAGTTACATTTCTGTTGATGGAATATTGCTCCAATATGGCATCAGAGAGCAGTCTTTGATTGCACACGGGTTATGGGTTCGTTTGCCATCCACATATAGCTAAGTATAATAAAGCGCAACGCCCTCTGGCATAGTAATGATGTAAGTGTTTTGTAAACAAAAGGTCGCAGATTTAATTAGGTTAATGTGAAGATGCGGCTTTGGTAGCAACACGCGAAAACAGGATAAAGTGGATTACCGATCTGAAAGAACTACATTTGTAGCGAGTGCCAGTATTGCCTATTGTGTTGTTAATTTATTGTTTTCTTCCTTCCTTTCTGATATAGATACTTGAAAAATAGAAATATATTAATATATACTCTATTATAGAATGAGATGAAAAATAAATGAAAATTACAGTTGATTTTTTTTCTCGGAAAGTAGGAAAAGGAATGGGACAGTAGGTGCTATATTCTCTCTGATTTCTAACGGAAAATTACAAAATATTTATTATAAAAAAAATCACAAACACGTTACAAATGGTAACGGTTTTCATAAAAGTTAACAAAACAAAAATTATAATTGCCACAAATTGTTTTGATATAAAAACAGGGGAACTAGAACCGGCGCAAATACAGAGAGAGAGAGAGAGAGCGTCAGTTAATTAAAATAACGCAAACATTTGCTGGATTTCGCACAAACATCTACTTTTTCTTAACGTCAATGAACCATTTATAGAAGTACTGCTACGTTGTATCAATATTTTTCTATTTAATTTAGATTGTTTTGTTATATAAGCGTTTGGGAATTATTTTTTTCTTGTTTTGTTTTCTTTTTCTTCATATTTAAAATAATCTTTCTGATATTTTCTATGTGATACAATTAAATACATCATTATTTTGCTACGGATACAGATAGCGAGCGATGGTTACACTAAAATGTGGCATATTTAAAACAAATACCTAAAAAAAATTACGGTACGTGCATTTAAAATATTTATACAGATTTTCTTTGAAAATGAACGTGTCCACATAAATCTATTCTTGTTTTATACGAACTATAAAAAGCCAACCACATCATATATGTATCTATTCTTGTAACACACAAAAAATATATATAAACACAAAATAAAAAAATAAATAAACGCCTCATAATAACATAAAGGAGTTTAATTATATTTCATCCTTAATTAAACTATAACTTTTATACACCTTCGTATATGACCCTCATTCTATATATACCCATTAGGTATAATATATCTACCTACCTGTCCCAGAACCAGATAATGTAATGGACAAGATCCAACGAGGTGAGGTGACCGCGAACACTTTACACTCCACCGCTTCGTTATCACAATCGATTTACTCCGACGCCATTTTTATGTTGTGTGGAGCAAATGGAGAAAGTATTTTAGGAATACCCACCTTTTTTTTTGTGATTTGTGAGGGTACTTAGATATTGCGTCTTGGCTCTTAGTTGAAGTTAATGTTGTGTGAAATTATTATGTTTGTATTCTTTAATTGTTTTGAAAGTGTGTAATTGTAATCTTATATTATATTTATATTTTATTTTAGGAGAAGAGAGAGAGAAGTTTAATTAGCAGGGCTAAACTTATCCGAACTCAACGTCCTCAGAGCGAGAGAAATGAAATTTCTATCTAGTTCGTCAATATTACATAAATAATAATCATCCGTATAGTATTAGTAGTTTATCTCTAGAAGCAATATCAATATACCAAGATATACGATATCAGTCGTGCAACTTTCTATTTGATAAATGATAACGCGAAGTGTGACGTACAAGATGATATTGAGTAGGAATTTCCACTATTTGTATTCTACAATACGAATGCAATATTATTGAATATTCCTTTGAGGCTTACTATGTAAACTGTTACTTATTTGCATTTCGCAGTACACCTACGCTTAGATCTTTCAAAATACACAACGAAATATGTAAATCTAAGACAATTCTTTATGTTAAAGTTAGGTTTAAAAATCGATTTACTGCACTGAATGTTATTAGGAATTTAATACCTTTGTCTATCACAGCAGGAAAATTTTAGTGATATAACTATAATCATTTACCTGAGTGCGGATCGATCCCACACACGTCACCACTGTGCCCCAACGGATTCTTATCAGCGTTTTAGACTTACAGGTAAATATAGCAAATATTATAAAGTCGCAAACAACTTTCTAACTCTAAATATTTTTCAACTTGTCCAAGGTATACAGTAGAGTTGAAGAAAATAAAAGTAGAACTCGCATAAAGTACCCTCAAGTAAGTTTTCGAACTGTGAAACCTTTTATACAATCACCATTTAGGTTAAATCCGGGCGAATGCTTGTGGCGGAACTAAAGTGTTACCCAGCGTATGTTGTGATGTAATCATTTTGGGTATTATTGTTTTTGTTTGTTTTCCTTTTCTTGTTTTCTTCAAATATACACTTTTAATAAGTGACAGGCACTGGAAAATATGATCATTAAATTTCCTTTACAATTTCTTTAATAATGAAGTTATATTTTTAATTTATTAATTAATTATATAATGAAGTAATTAGTATCTTGGAAATTCGTTTTGCACTATTGTTTTTGTAGGACGATTAAATATGAGCTACAAAGCCATTCAATGCCCAAGGGAATTATTTGTTATAAATGCACTGACAAAAGGAAAATACATAGGTATATATTATTCTAAGACTAATAGTTTATTAGAACAATAAAAATAGTAATAATTGTTATTATTAATTAGAACAATAGGTTAATACAATTATTATAATAGATGAGATGCTTTAACTCGTATAGTAACCTTTGTACCTAGTCATAATATCATTTTACACTACTAGCATTTTATATATTTATACGTTTTCGGCTTACCGAGACTCGACTGTTTGTCGGATATCCAGAAAAAATCATACCCTACCTCTACCTCTTCATTCGAGGTAGAGAGAGAGATACATACGTATATTCCTCTTTATCTTTATTATTTTATTTTTCTTTATTATGTTACTTGAAATATCACAATTATACTTGGAATCGCAGCAATTACCACGTTTACTATTTAAACAGGCCCCACTATTAGGTTACCGAAATTGTCGTACAAACACGAGAAATTCAATAAACCAAGCCCGATCCCAAAACAATAGTAAACAATTAGATTGCTCAACACTAAAATGTAATATTGTAATTAAATATATCCCACAAAAGCAAATTACATTTGATTCTCCTTATATCAATAGCTTAATTAAAGTTATTTATTAATTGATCGCTCAGAAGTGGTCTCTCGTCTCTGCCGGGGCTGAGATACAGCGTAAGCGTGAAATTAGATTAACTCTGACCGATTTTTAACTAACCGCTAATAATGGTTGATTGTAGCTTTGAATTATTTTCCTTTTCAAGGTTAGCTTTGTGGTTGTGTTATATAATCTAGGATTTGTGTATGTGATAATATGATTTGAAATACTTATTATTTATTTGTAATATAGTATAGGTAATTTACAATATTGAAACACAGTTTGAATATAAACGTGACAGTTTTGGATTCAATTCCCACTTTGGGAATAAACATATAATCTCTAAGTGGAAAAAAGAGTGATATACCACTATCTACTTTCTTAGGAGATACTAGAGGCTAAAGAAATCATTACTTCTATTGTCTACTATTAGCGTAATAAAAAAATTAAAGCATACGCAAGTAATTTTATGCTCAATTTAAATATAAAACCTAGTATTAACGGCTCGTGCGCAGAATCAGTTAGTTTGAGAGGGAAAGGCAGGGACAATGACTTATTGTTCGTTGTTTATAATGGAGGCCGCTTACTTAGCGTATAACCATATGCGTAAACAGGCATTCGTATTACTTTGATAATTATTTTTCTATTCTTACTATTGTTAGGTATGTGGAGTAAATGGAGTGATATGTCACTGATTTTCTTTCCGCACAATTCTTTGCCACTTAATTTTTTCGACCGTACTTTAAAGTTAAAAGAAAGTCGTGACATAATGAATTTTCTTACTAATTAAATAAAAGCTGATCTTTAGAGATAATTTGAACAGATTAAAGGCAACTACAAAGAAACTCGTGGGATTAAACAGCTATTTAAAAAATTACAATATAGGTAATAAAATAAAACAAGTCAATTAAACAAACAATTTATTTTTAAACTATTTAAACATATGAATTGCTCAAGGTGCAACTTCCTTTAAAATACAATTTTAACATTAAAAAATCAGCACGAGGTCAATGGCGATTAAAATAATTAAAAAAAAAAATGTTATATTACTAACGTAATAGTGATTTGGCGTAAGTATCGCGAACTATAAATCTGAACTCCCCGTTGGTAAAGCCATATATAGATGGTCTGCTCCCACCGGTCTCACGAGTTCTCTAACAACCCGAAATATTCAGCTTATAATTTTAATTTGAATTAAATATTTTCCTTATAAGTTCTTCTGTTTGTTTACTTTAAAAGTTTTGTTTATTTGGGCCCAGCTATCTGTTATTGATATTTCAGGATAGGTGACTTGAATAATTTTGGTATATTTGTAATTTTGCATAATCAACTTTGTGTAAGCTTCCTCTAAAGGTATTATTTATATTTTGTTGAAATTACTTGCTTTATGTTAAGACGGTCATTTCGAGGTGGTGTGTTTGTAATTCGATGTTTATTATTTATCTGTTAAAATGCTGCAAAAAAAATAAGTTTAAAATCTTTTAAGCGGTAATTAAGTTTTTTTTAGTTTCACACTATAGGCGGTAGCTAATATTAGTGTAGGCTGAGGGAACTTAATGTTAATACACTCTCTCTACTTTCCGCCCAGTTTTCAAAACATTAAAAAGTAATATTTTTAATAAGTAAAGTAAAGTAAATTCACCTTATATTAATAATTTATCCTACCCTCACACAAAAATAAACTTGTACGTTATCGGCGCGTCGGTCTAATTCGGTAAGCGCGCGCGCATCCAATGCACTTGACAGATGAGTCACGGACACGGCCACTGCACCCGTATAACAACTTTAAACTAATTTTGTGTGTTTGATTAAATATTTTGATATTATTATCTTTGTAATTGGTTGATATATTATCATAATGTGGTTTAATAATATTATTTTTGCGGTATTTGGTTGTTTTGGAGTTGGGCAAATTTTAATTGCGATTGACAATTACATATTACGAATGAATTTATTAATTTTAAATTATGATTTGTTCTTCACAGACCTAAAATACAGGGGGAATGGGTGAAGATCATCTATTTTGGTTACATTAATTATTTGATCATATTCCCATCGTAATGAATATCGCCCAAAAATAAAACAATATAAAATTTATAAGAAAATCATCAATAATTATATTAAAAAAGTAATATATTAAAACAGTTCGATATTGCATGGGCGCATACAAAGAAAATATTCACTTGTATAATTTCGCTAATGTATCGTGTTCAATTATTTGTTTTTAAATACCAACAAACACGCTTTCAAAGCTATAAACATAAAATTTTAAATTGAATTTTAATGTTTACATTACTCTTACGCTTTTAATAATAGGCCGTATTTTCTTTTAAATTACAAAAGGTTTTTATAAAGTACTTCATATTTTTTTCAATATGTATTCACATTTAATTAAGTCAATGAACCCACTGTATATATTGTTAATAACAATATATAAACGGTACTTATGTATAAGTATATATTTTTTGTAAAATACGTACACTTAGTAATATCTTCGATTATTCGAACTGTATTTATATTTTTAATCGTTTCCCTGATCTTATAAGAAAAAAACGTAGTGTTTAACACTACTATTTTCTGTCACTGTTTAAAGTGCTCTGTGAAAATTTGCTTATTATCAATAAGGCATCTTAATAAACCAAGGGAGGCCAAAGCTTATATGGCTGAATGGAACGAACAGGCCCTAAAAACTCTGGGCATGGTGAATTCGAGTGGACATGGAGGACGGAAGCCAGGAAGAATATTCTGGACCGGAGACGAAGCCACTTGTCAAGTATTGATCAATAGTAGGCACTACTTCTTTCTCATTTATTAATTTGTTATTTTATATTTATTTTAATCGAAATATTCAATAATTGAAAATAATCTAGCAACAAATTATCTACACGCTGATTAAAAATTCTACAAAGCTTAGTCTTCATTATACGTTAATAATTGATGTACATCGGTTTTAATTTGTTTAAAAGCTGGCGAGCGGTTCATATTTCAAAGCGCCTGTGAACTAAGTATAGGAGAAATATATTTGATATCTCGCTAATTAATGTTATTAGTGGTTGTGAAATTTTCTATGCTATTCAATTAATTAACCTTAGACCTTGGATTGAATCTTCACTTGGGTTCATGATTACTCTACTTTTCTATGCTTTGGTAATGCAATACGCGCGGTTGAGTTCCGCTACTTAATACGTCATTTTCGTTTGTAGTGTTTATTTTTAAGTTTACTATTCTTCTTTTCTATTCTCACCACATCTTCTACAGTTGTCTTTGCGGTGATAAATCAAAGAAAAGTGATAAATCATTAAGTTTTCCAATTTTATCATCTACTACTAAGTAAGTACAGACCATTTTCTTCTCCTATTGAGCCTTATACGTCAAAAACCACAAATAGGCAAATGATGATGTATGTTTTATGTAGGTAGGTACATATGTACGTTGTGCTTCGACCCAACGCTGCTTTGTTTTCGCCAAACTGGGACAAACGTCTATATAATCGAACTCCTGGTCTATTATTTTATTTACATACATATATGAGACCATCGCTGCGTGAGAAGCATGTGATTGTAACGCGATGGTCATGAGTTCGAATCCCTCTCGGTGGAATTAATTATTTTTTATTAATATTTTACGAGGAAATCCGGAGGAGAACCAGGGTTACCGACATAGCCCAAAGAATTGGTAAGCTGAAGTGGCAATGGGCGGGGCATATCTGTCGTAGAGCCGACGGCCGCTGGGGCAGACGTGTCGTAGAGTGAAGTGGTGGCGAGAATTGGGGAAGGCCTATGTTCAACAGTGGACAAAAGATGGCTGTTGATGATGATGATGATGATGAATATTTTTATTTCTTCAACCGCCACTTAACACGCAATGTCACGAAATTTCGGGAAAAAGTGGGGAACGGAGTATCTTAACACTAAGTTACAAAAAAAAACAGATATTCTATTGAGTCGGGTACAATGGTTACCTGCCTACGTTTTCACGGGTTGACATTTAAGGTTATAGATTCGATTCCCACCATGATCATAAATATCTTTTCAAAAAAATTGTAGTATTATATTTTTTATCGTATTTATTTACATTTTACACAACACCAACTTAATATAGTAATTGAAATCTATTCACCTTATAAAATGAAACTGTTATTATATAAATTTATATTATGGAACGAAGTTCCCATGTTCCATCCTTAGATTTTATATCTAAAGTAAGCTATTTTGCCTCAATTTTCCTCATATGGCCAATGAAATAGCCAAGGAGACAACTAATAAGCGATAAAATTTGATTTATAAGAATTATACATACTTTTGTTTCCCTTTGTTCGTAGAATATATTGCAACTTACGAAATAAGGTCACAATATTCCGCAGTGAAGAAGGAAATTAACTTTCTTTGAATGTTAAATACAAAAGAGTATGTTTATGCTTACAGTTGTACAAAAAGGAGTTGATGATTGTACTTGTTTTACTTTAAGTCTTACATTTAGTGTTGTCTTAGCCTAGAGCCTTCTTAGTCTAGAGACTTAAACTTAAAACTTTTTTAACATATAGTTTTTTTGGACAAAGATCGGAGAAAATAGACAATAGACCTTATTATGTAAACATAAATGTATATTATATGAGAGAGGCCGTGGTGAGGGTATGGTTTAATTATTATGTATTAATATTTTTATTTCTTCGCTCTAGTACCAAGGCAAAAGGCCCGGCGTTGAGTGCCGCCACTTAACACGCAATACCTAGAAAAAATCGGTGGAAAGCGGGGTACAGTGTTAGCATTAGGATCCCCCTGCCTACCCTGCTGTGTGCGGGATACAGCGTGAAAATGATTAAATTTGAATATTTTTTTCCCTGTATTATATCAATTTAGAATTTTAATTATTACAGTAGCGCTTGTTCACTATATAATATACATCATATTACTACGGTATAATACGGTAGTAAGAGTAACATACTCGTATTTCTATAGAATTGTTATTAATGGATATTGGATAAGCTTAAAATATAATCCTGATATCTTATTCTCCATCAGGAAGTACGTTTAATTCTATTTTAACTATTTCTCCAAACTGTCGAAGCTGAGAACAAAGGGCCCCAATAGGATTGATTGGCATCCGTCACGCATCACCCGCACTCAAAGGCATTAAATCAGTGCCAGTTAAAACCCTTATTGTCCAGTACAAAATATTATATGTGAGATCAGGGGTGATGACCCTGAATAGCTATCTGGTGATACTGTGGGAATGTTTATTTTAAAGTTTTTTTAATTTTTCTACAACATTTCATTACCCATTTTCTGAATTTTACAACGGATGTTAACGTCGCGCTTTGTTTTACCAGAACAGGAAAATACAAATAATTACATATGAAATTAGGTCATTCTCCTGCGTGGTTAACAAACCCACAACCAAACCTATTTCGCCATATATATTAATTAGGTACTTAAAATGTCATATTTTTGCCATTTCAGTGAAGATCAACTAACAATCAACAGGCAAATGAAATGTAAACTACGCCAAACTATATTTTCATGTAAGCTTTAAAATATACCTACAGTGCTTTTCCTGTTCACATCAATAATATCATGAATTTATTTTATGTTTTGTCCTTTTACAGTACCTATTATATTAAATATAAAGTAGGTATAGATAAATTTGCCATAAGCTCCGTTCCGAGACAAGAGAATAAATTACTTCAATTTTACAAAGAATAGCTAGAGAAAGCTTTTCTTTTTAAAATAAACTTTAAAGAAATATTACTCATTGTAAAGAAAATCAATCAAAAGACAATCATGGCGCAGGGTCACGAGCGTGCTACTGTATTCGCGGCAGGTTGTCGGTTCTATTTCTACTTGACGTAATGAAAATATTAAATATTTCATTTCCTCACTCTGGTAACGAGGCAACGGGCGGCGTTTAGTTCCACCACTCAACACGCAATTACCTTCAGAATTCAGCGGAAAGTGGTGAACGGAAGTGTCTTAATGGGCACGGAATGTATTAACACTAGGTTCCCTCTGCTGTGTGGGATAAAGCGTGAAGCTATAAAAAAACAACAGTTGTTAAAAAACAATCTATTAGTAATTATAAGTATTGCTGCGCTATATGTTAAGTTCGTGCAATTAATTAAAATCAGATATATAACTGATAAATTAAGTCTCGAGTCTCTACACTAGAAGGTGATATCAGCGAAGTCTAATTATATTACTTCGTTTTCCACGTTGTCTATGATTGCGTGCTATGTGGCGAAACTCAACACCGCGCTTTGTCTCCTCATACCGGACAAATATAGTATACAATATAATAAGAATTCTCACAAGGGACTTTTGCATTTCCACAAGAATAGCAAATTTTTTTTTTCTCATTTTATAAAATCTTATTACCTGGCATTGTAGAAAGAGAAAAAAATACCCTTAACTTAAGCGTGTGACTGAACTGTTTTCATGTTGCTCTGGTGAAGAGAAAAATCCATCTCTCCAATCCATCAAATCATCCCCAAAATTCTGCCTACCCTTTCTACCCTCCTGCATGAAACTAAAAAAAGTTATATTTAATTTGTAACTATACCTAAATAGATTTTTTAATTTATTTCAAAAATGTGTATGTGTGTGTTTTTAGTTTTTATTATAATGGTAAATCGAGAAACCTTTGAGATATTTGCTTTTACTCTACTTTACTAAATTGAAAAATGTTATATTTTTTTACCAATCTAGTAAAGATAAACTGTCTACAGGCAAATGAAAAGTAAACTATGCCGTGATTCCCGATCCAATACAGAAGATTCTACGAAAGTCGTATATCTTAGATTGGTTTAACGATAAATTGTATTTTCATATCTGTGGCTTCGTTCAATTCCTTTTTATGATCTTTTATTTGTATTTATGCTTCTAAAGAATTTGTTTACAATGGGCAGCTTCGACGTTAAAATACTATTGGTGTTTTTACTTAATTTGTCAAAAAATTGCGGCGTTATGTTCCGCTTCGTACATTGTGTTGAAAATTAGACGGTAAGTGGGAAACGGAAAATTTTAACACGCGGTTCCCTCTGCCTAATAGGCAATTTTACTATGCGGGAAAAATTGTGAAGATGTTTTTATCTCTAACATTGTTCTCATTTCATTTAAAATATCTCTCTACTACTTTTGCGCTATTTAATAAACTCAAATATTTTTAATTGTCCCGCATATATAAAGTAACATATGACTATTGATTGTCCAATTAAAAAAAGTTTGTTTTCTGAAAATCATCATCAAAATGAAGCAATATTTTAACAAAAATAAAGTAACGTCGATATACTCGTATGTTCCCATTATACCGAAATCGACTGTGAAAATTTGGTTTACATTTCTCCAGAAGTTTTAACTTTGTATTGAAATACCTCAATTGAATATGAAATCATTACTTAAAGCAATGAGCAATGGTAACATGTTTTTGGTTTAAACGTTATAGTTTTATTATTCACTAATGCTGCTTAATGATTTTGTTCGTTTCTTGTATGTGCCAATTATTTTTCTATCCAAATTTCAGTTATCTAACCCATGTATGTAGTTTGATAGACATACACTTAAGTTTTTTTTTATTGCTTTTTTAGTTTTATTCTATATCTTACACGTAGCAAGGTAGGTTAGGTAACCTAGGAACAAAATGTTAAAACATTCCGTTCCCATTATGACACTTTCTTTTATCACTTTCAGCCGATTCCGTTGCCTCTACGCCTCAACTGTTCTCAATGAGGTCGAATAAGAGGATGTTATTGCGACAAAAAAACTTAAATCTTCTTTATACAATCATTAGGTATATTCACTAAGCTTTTTATACATAAACCTATTATTAGATATGACATAACCAAAAAAGCGTATATTCCTAACCGGTCCTATTTCCGTGTTTCTTTAAGCCATCAGATGACTAATTTACGAAATTAGTTTAGTTAAAACAATACCTAATTCTAATACGGTTTAAGATCATTTTGTGCAAAATCTTAAATGCCAAATATCAATAGAAATCTGTTTTTTTTTGCTATAACCAATCCTAATAAGTTTAATATTTAGGATTGGTAATTTTTTTTAAATTTAGTCGGTTGGTTAAAAAATATTAGTTTATTTCGCCTGTTTATTAGTGACGCCAAAACAAACAATCTCCCCAATTGTCTGGCTCTAATTGGCGAGTAACCCTATGCGGTGCAAATTCTTTCTGATCAAATTGACTGTGAATCTTTTGTTTTCACTTTTAACCATTAACCTTTTTTGTCCACTCGTTTTTGTTAAATCATCAAGTTCATTGCTGAAATGTTTTTATACTTATGTTTTGATTTTGAATATTTTCCTACACGAGGGCGTGTTAAAACACTTCGCTTATCACTTTCCGCTGAATTCTGGAGGCATTGCATATTGAGTGACTGAACTCAACGCCGCCATTTGCCTCGACACAAGAGCGAAGAAATGAAAATATTCAATACTCCATTTCCCAAATATATAATTCTTCTTCTGCTATAAATATATAATATACATATGAAATTGCATGATTAAATAATTTTGATGTTATTAATGATTTTTTCATTTAATAAAATCACAATGCTTGCCGCGTAGGGATCGCTCTATAACCTTATTACGGCATTCGGTGTGTACGACGGAGTATTGAGTCATGTTTTATTACTTTAAGCTGGCAGATGTTTCATGCGTGAAGTAAGCAATTAATTTGTAAACGGTTCAAGCTATAAAATTCCTTATTTTCTGTTCCGCAAGTATCAAAATAACGTGGTGGTATTCGAACTTTATACAATGTAGGTGACGTTTGCTGCGTCATAACGCTCTGCGGTGGCCGTTGCTTTCTTTTTCAGCAAATCGATATCAAGTTCATGGGAATGTTCACTTATAATCCAGTAGCGCATTACATTTTATTGCTTAGGAGTTTGTTTTTTTTATTTTTCGTAGTAGAAATTTATTGATATATGCTTTAGGAAATTTTGTTATCATTTTATTTTTGTGTTTGCCCAAATAAAAGTAAAACGTGGATTATTTAATGAGATATTTATATTTAATGAATATATTTCACATAGAGCCTCTATGTGAAATATATTTTCTCTTTCTAATTCAACAATCTTCTAATTAAACAGTTTGGCAATCTACCTAACAAAAAAGCGAATGTGTCAAGCCACCTCTTAAAATCAGTAAATGATGCACACGAAGCAGTCAATAGTGTTAACATCTTTTTTGCCAATATAGGGAGGGAG
>JAKRZM010000307.1:486394-521637 GCA_036379175.1 Heliconius cydno galanthus
GACATGTAAGTTTATTTACACCACCCGCTCTATTTTATCACAGATTTCCTAACCCAAAGGTTGTCTGGTAGAAATCGCTGATTAGCGATAAGGCCGCCTTTTGTGTGTCAATTGTTATGTTTTTGTCGTTTTTATATTCTTCTTTTTCTTCTTAATGTATAATTGTGCACAATAAAGTGTAAATAAATAAATAAATAAATAAATACTTCTACTTAATATTCTATGAGATATGAGAATTTAATACAAGAACGTTGTTTTTGTTTATGATCGGAATTGAGTAAGGTTTAGTCCCGTTCTACCTAGATCTTCTATAGTATACTTAATCGTATCTCTTTATTACTACTTTCAAAAAGATACAAAAGTGTTTTATCCCATAACTTTTGTTTTATGCGACACTAAATTGCGATATTAAAGTCTTGTCTTGCTGATTCACCATGTTTTCTTCGACACAAATACCATATCTTGTGTTCTTAGCATGCCAGCAAACTTTTAGTTTAGCCACTTGCAAAACTTTATAGTGCTTATACATCCATTATATTTTTATTCTACAGTAGTTATCTATCTATGTGCTCGATGACCCATATTTAGAGACGTAGTAGATTTTATATTGAATTTTCTCGTCCACGTGTCCTTTTAATAAGAATTCTATTATATGCTGAAATAGAATATGCTCCTACACCTACAGGAAGCGCAGGGGAAACGTGTGTGACAATTTCATTGTTATAGTTGATTTGTTTTAATATATTAAATATTTTATTATACCTCGTTACACATTTAATATGTGGTTTAAGTAATGTAGAAAAGTTTGATGTAAACTATTTTTTAACCGACTTCTGCAAGAAAAGGAGCTAATGCTACAACAACCTTACTACAATATCTAATTACTAAACCTGTTTGTTTGACTTGACACCGACTTCAAAATTATAAAATCTTTGTCAAATGTTTTTTCACTTTTTAGTTCGTTGTTAGAAGTCGGTTTTTCTTTTTATTAAAAATTAATTTATATCAATTAAAATAACAAGAGGAGAGGTTTTAGAATTCCCTCTCAAAATTACATGAGACTACATAAATATTTATTTCAGTCTCCTTTGCAAAATAACAAAAAGATATCAATTTTATTTTTATGCTGAATATTTAGATCATAGTATTTGAAAAGCTATTTTTCAATACGAAATGATTTGTATTTTTGCACAAAATGTATCAATCAACTCGACTTCGCGCAGGCTTCTTGTTATTTACCTACCAATAGGTGTTGTTTATTTTGGTGTTGGTAGAGCTTATTTTTTTTAAATATAAAATATATTTACTTACATTATTATAATTAAGAAAGAGATATATATATATATACCCGACAGTCCCGTTATTAAAACGAGGTAATAAAAATATTTAATTTCTCCGACTAGAAATTGAACCCACAACCGTCGCGCTTACAGTATGTTTTTAAGATTTACTTATTATTACGAAAAATTATACGAAAGATAACATTCACATTTCTCGTATATTTAAACAAAATAAGTATTTTAAATCACGTGAAACCATGTTCTTTTTAGGCTTTTTACCTGTATTGTATGTTTAGATTTCAAAAGCAAAACCGCATCGGCTCATTTGTTTTTCAATCTTACAGTAACTACCTACGTGTCATTACCGCGCTACCCGGCTACCTACAGGTAGGTAGGTATAGGTAGGTAGGCAGGTAGACTAGCAGCGACGCATAGATGAATGGCTGGATAGTGAATGCACAACGTACTCAGACTTGTATTCATGAATTAAAACGTAGACGTCTCGTTACAAGACGCCGCAATTACTTTACTTGGAAATTAAGTTTTATAATTTTTTTTAATCTTTTAAATCGACACCATTGTGGTGTTGTTGGAGTAGGTTTAAATGCTTCTGAAGGTTCTGGATTCGAATTACAATTGGGTATTATTTATATTTTAATATTAAAAAGGGGATGTAGGAGATATTTTGTATAATGACCAATTTGTCTATATTATTTTATTCACATAGTCATTTAGTTATGATATTTACATCGAATTTACTAAAATTAAACACATAATCCTTCCTTTAGTTATCATCTAGTTAAAATGAACATAAAATATACAAACTAAATGGAATATGGGCACGAGCTGACTACCATGTCACAAGTTAAATACATAAACGTCCAATTAGTATGACCCCGAGCAATCATTTAATTTGAGAGGCACGTTGCGTACACGCAAGCCGTTCAGCGGGTCTACTTTACTACGCCGTGATTGAAATGCCCCATTATAGTCCAGGGAGTGATTTGTTTTCTTGTTTGATTTAATGTTATTTATAAGTAAATACTTATATACTGAGTTCTTCTTGCCTATATTAATCTATTAATCACTACTTTCCTAACACCTTCGAGATATTGAGTGTTGAGTGACAGAACTCAACGCTCTGGCTTAGGAAATGAAAATAAGTTAAATATAAATATTTCAATGAATGATAATCAAACCCAGAACTATCGACTTTCCAGTTGACTGGTTGTCTCATTGCCTTACGATGGCTTCAATATTTCAATTACAAATATCGATCGGTTCTAAATTAAATTTTATATAGAGTAATTTTTATATTGGTATAATATTTTCTTCTTTCTAGTTAGAGGCGAGTTGTAAAGGTCATCGTTGGGTTCATCCACGTGGCTTTTAATGTGTGGAACGAAGGGCGCGTTGTTATATTTTATCCACTGACCCCGCTGAATGCGGGGGATGCGTAATGATAATAATATACCTATTATATTTATAATATTGATAAATATTAATTTAAAAAGTTAACTTCACGCTGTATCCCGTCATATAGGAGGATATAGAGTGTTAATACACACCGTCCAATTTCCAGACATTACGTATTGATTAGCGGAACACAACGCTGCCCTTAGCTTTGTTAAGCTTAATAGTAGCTATTGTGTAATTTTGAGTAAAAATAAAACACAAATTTAACCTGTTCCTTAGTAGAGCCTACCGCTTCATCAATCTTAGACGATTGATTGATAGGAACGCCTCGCGTCACAGTGAATACAGTGTCGATGTCAGTGCTGCAGCATGTCAAATGTCAACGTCTATTGTGGACCAGTCACCGTTGTACTTCTGAGATGAAAAGTTTATGAAATTGTTGTTACTTAATATATTTCTAAATAACTTAATTTCATCAATCGAAGGAATTTTTTAGAGTAATGTCTAAACAATCTGTAAGCAGGTTAATGATTATGCATGATTTTTTAATTATATTATTCATTTATTATTGTTTTTATTGCGTAAAACAAGGAAAGAGCATAAAACAAAATAATCAATAAAATATTAGACTACAGCTGCTTCACCTATGTAGATAAATACCAATTGGAGCTAGCGTTAAGGCGATTAAATTTATAGATTTTTTTCTGATTTAAATTAATGTAAAATTAAAATATATACACAATTTTATTTCATTAACATAATGCTATCCTATTTCTGATGCCACACATGACTCGTTATGGTAATATAAACAAAAGGTGCAAACAAACAGGCCCCATAACGCCAATGGGCAAAGCGGTTCTTGTGAACTTGAATACATAATAAGACTGGTATCCATCCAGAACTGCAGTTTATAATCTGCATAATTTATAAATAAAATAGTGTTTTTTTATCTTTTTAAATTACTGAGAGTGATAGAACTTAGGCCTTGGTCAAATATCTTAATAAATTATTGTATTTCTTTCTTATTATCCACTACAAGTACCTGCATAAATAATTTAGGCCAGTCGGGCCGCAGAGGTGTGAGAGAGAGAGAGAGAAAGTGTGCTGCAAAATCGACTGCTTGTGGGTACGATCCCCATTTGAGGATCAGAATCCCTCTAGTGGGAAATCGAAAAAATCGAACCGTCAACCACCGCGTTTACGATTACCCTTGCGTCACTACGACCCGACGACGGCCACAACTTTTTTGTCCGTCTAAACATTTAGACATATTTTTTGTCGTTTCGTTTTCTCCGTTAATCAAAACATCATGTCGTCACCTGTTTTTGCGCACACCCACGCCCGGCGCCCGGCGCACGCGCACCGGATGTGACGTCACGAGCACCGGTACCACTACGGAGTGGTTCCGCAACTGGGTACGTGACGTGTGTTGTGAAATATGATAACAACTATATTATTAACTTAGTAGGGTTTTTTTAGTTTTGCTTGCTTGGAATTGCAATATTTACTTGTTTGTAAATTATATATTGTGAAAATTTGTATAATATACTTACTCAAATATATATATAAATAAAAAATCTATTACATATTTGTATCTATACTAACATAATATATACCTTTGTACCACTAAACTATCAAAGTGGGCTTAAGTGCAAACTACGTATCTGCGTTAAATCAATACTAATACCCTTTGTTCTATCGAGAAGCCTGACCACAGTGCATCTGAAACAGCAAGCAAAGGATCCTGTGTGCGGCTTAACACCGCTATTTGTGATCTAATCCTATTGACTCTCTCTTAAGTTATTTGTTGTGGATTACTCAATGTCAAGTTCGATTTAAATTGTATGTATGCTTGTGATAAAACTATGTGCTGACTTCATTTTTTTATTTTTATTTCACATACAACAGTAACGGCAGAGGGAACCTGGGAACCTAGTGTTAAGACATTCCGTTCCTATTAAGACACTTCCATTCCCCATTATCCGCTAAATTCTGGAGGCATTGCGTGATGAGTGGTGAAACTCAACTTTAAATAATAAAAATAATATTTTTTCTGTATGATGAATGAATATATTAGAAAACGATAGTGATACGATTGACTGTTTGTTACAACGGACACTTGTGTAGGTGGTCGGTGGTCACGACCCGAAAGTAAAATTAAGGTCTGCACCCACATAGGTATATTTTTATTTTATTAATTCTATTTTGACCTTCTCGAATCGATGTTACTAAAATCATATATTTTATAAAAAATAATATGATTATTCTATATTATTATTATAATCTTATTCGTCGACACTTACTCCGTTTTATCAACGTAATTCGATTGTTCATTTAAATTTAAAAGCACAATTAAAATTTCATCATGCCAAAAAGAAAGATCGTCATCGTGGTGTAGGGGAATAAACGTGTAGCTGTAAATGCAACGGTTGTGGATTCGATTTCCACTCGGAGGAATAAAGTATTTAATTCTTTGCTCTGGTACCAAAGCAAACAAAGACGTTTTTACTTTGGTACCAAATCAATTTTAAACATTTATCTACCTTTTTAATATCAAAACTTTTTAATTTTCACATAATCCTTTATTTCATCCATAAACCATTAAGCTATTAATTAGGGCTTTCCACATCCAACGTAGCACAGAGCTAACAATTCATACAGTAATTGATATTAAATTGCACCACCTACGTATTGTTTGAACAATACTTCTGAAACAGCCTATTTCTGATCTCTCCCACGCTGGAACACCACGGTATTCGCCCTTGTTTACTTTAATTTGGACTCGTGGCGTTCTGTTACACTCGTTTCGTAATTTACTTGGAAAAATTTTGGCTCCTGTTGTTTTGGGCTTTCAGGCATTTTTTTTAGTAATTTTTATTTATTTATGTTTTGTCGATAGATGATCTTATATCTTATATGTGATTTTTGTTAGAAATGTAACTCTTGAATCTCTGTACTGTGTAAAGTTAATTAAGTAGCATGTTTTTTTCTCTTTTTTATGCTTTACTTTTTTAAACAAAGCCATAAGGTAGCAAACAACGATCTTCGCTCATCGTCAATTTAAACTCAAAACTTTTTATTTTAGACTGATATTTTAATTAAAAACTCATTAGAAGTATAAATAAATGCGTTATTTTATTTAAATATTTATTCTATGAAATTTAATGTGCATTAAGATATGTATGTACCTATATATATTATGCATTGTGATTTTACCTTTATTATCTGAATAATTGAATTACATTATAAAATTATTCAAAATAAAAGAAAATAATTATTTATAATAAAAATAATGTACTTTGCAGCAATCGAATAATTTGCTATGATCATAAAAACATTGATAAACTAGAATCTTATCGAATACTTGACCTACATACATTAGCTGAGTTACCATTATATAATTCCTAGTATCTATGTGTACTAGTATAACTTATTTGCAATATAATTCTAACATTTTGCTATGTCTGTTCCTGGAGTGAGACATCCAGAACGCCCAAGCATTTCATTTTTTTATGATATTTTATCGTATATTTTTAACTATACGAAAGCAGTAGTCATTTTGTCCCCCTTTTTTACCATCTAACATAAACTGCGTGCTGGGTGCCTACCTTCACGTTTTATTTACCGAGGAAATGAAAATATGTAATTTAAATATAATCAATAATTTATATATAACCTACGAGCATCGTATTTGCAGTCACACAATGCCAATGCTCCAGGACGGCATATTTATTATCTATACTACGTATTTTATAATGCTCTATATGTTAAAACTAAATCATCCATCCATCCATCAGCCTTTCAACGTCCACTGCTGGACATAGGCCTCCCCTAATTCTCGCTACTCCGTCCAGTCCTGCGCCCTTTGGATCCAGCGGATTCCCGCTGTCTTCTTAAGGTCGGTCGGTCGGTCCACCTGGTTGGAGGACGGCCTGTGCTCCTTTTGCCGAGACGGGGAACTAAAACAAAATATCCTATAGTAACTACACAATTTTAAAAACACTTTATTTAAAATACTGGATAGGAGCCAATTTCAATAACGATTTAGAATATTACGTAAAACGCGTCGAGTCTTCATCCTGCCCCATTTCAACTTTATATCCACCTGTCTACTTTGCTTCCGGATTTATATTATACATACATACATACATATGTCGGTTTTCTATATGTGTTCTTAAATTGTGTTCTGAAACAATTGCTACTATATAGAACTTACGAGGTCTATATTACTTAGACCTCGTAAGGTCTGACTGAGGTCTATACTTCTTAGAATTTCTTCCTCCTTATGTAATATATAGGGTCTATAATACTAAGTTATTTTAATTTATTTCAAAAAATAAAACATTTATATACGATTAAAGTTATAAGTTACACATTCCATACAAAAATTTTAACGTAAATACAGCTGTTGTAATTCTCACCAGTCGCTAATCTGTTGATAAAATATCTTGAAGGTATCACAGGTGTCTTATTCGTCACCTGCTTTGTTTCTGTTAGCTTTTTTTATATATTTGTATAATTACTTTGGATTATATAAGCTTTAATGTTTATTTTATTTTCTCGCTGTGGTAACGACGAGCGTGGCGTTGAGTTACGCCATTCAACACGCAATGCCTTCAGAATTCAGAAGAAGCAGCCTCCAGAACTAATTTCATTTCCTCGAGTGGGAATCCAACTCAAAACCTGTAGCTTCTACGTTCACATGCTTATGCCTCTGCGCCACGACTGGCCCCAATTATCTATAAAATATATATTTTTTATATTTAAATTACCAAACCTTATTTAACACTAACCATATTAACTATTAGCCTCTAAATTCACGGTTCGAGGCTTAGTTAACTCGTTTGTGTCGTGTACTTGTGATTACGTTGGCCGTATCCGATATTATAATTACTCGCCTAATTAAAGTGCAGAATAGTTGAACATTTGCTATTATACTGTAATTAATGTCTTTACATTTGGTTCACGAATTTAATATGTATTTACTATGGAAATTATTTAATATATTATGTATATTATAGTTTAAGGTTCATATTTGATTAGCGGGAAAAAAATGGTTTTTTTGTTTAATTAAAATTAGCTGTTGTAATGTATGTATTACGAAATATGTTCTGTTTAAAATCTATTTTTGTTACACATTCTGAGTTATTTTCGTATTTCAAAATTCAAAATGCGAAGTTAGTGCCGTTCTGCCATTCAACACGCAATGAATTCGGTGGAAAATGGAAAGCTGAATGTCTTAAAACTAGCTCTCTGCCTATCCTGCTGTGTGAGGGATACAGCGTGATATTAAAATATAATAATAATAAACGATTGTAGAATAACAGAGCACACGTCAAAGTAAACAATAAATAACAACGATTACACGTTTAGCGAATGTAGGTACCTCATAAGGCTATTACCGCTCAGGTGCTACGTACAGTTTACGCCTTACCTAATGTGTTTGAGTGGTCGTAAATATCTTTCTTACAATGAAACTTGAAATTTAACTGAAAATAATGAGTTTTTTTTGGAAAGAAAATTAATATTTTTTTTGTAAGTTTTATATTTATAAATTCAGTATGGAAGTTTGTCTTATTTTATCCATAGGGAATGGTGATTAATGAAATAATTTACATTTTATTAAAACGTAGGTGTAGTTTGTGTGGTAGTTTTATATATATTTTAAATGAAAAATTCATTTTAATCTTGCTACTCCTGCAGAACAGAAACTGGTAGGTGTATTTTGTATCCCTAGAGTTTATAAAGATAAATATTTATATTAAATTACAAATATTGTTAGAAGTATAATAATATAAATAAAAATAGGGTTTTTGTTGCAAGCAAGGGTTGTGGGCTCGATTCCCACTCGGAGGAAGGAATGTTTAACATCCTCTTTTCCTCGTTCTGGTAACGAGGCAAAGCGCGATATTAGGTTCCAACACTCAACACGCAATGCCTCTAAAATTCGGTGAAAAATTCGGAACGGAATGGTCTTAAAGGCAACGGAACTAGGTTCCCAGGTTTCCAAATTCTATCCTGCTATATGCGGGATACAGCGTGAAGCTACTAACCAAACATAAATAAAAGTAATTCGCTTAAACCTACAAGTAAGTGTTAATAGACTCATCTAATACAAGATTCAGTGTAATTCTATGAAGCCATTTGCTAAAAGCTTGAAATTCAATTTAGCAAAGTTATTGCTATTTGGGAATCCCTGGTATTAGCCAGTGTCTATAAATTGTGCCACTAAATTGCACCCAAGCGTGCACTTAGATGTGCATTCCGAAGGACTTATTTTAATATAATGAAAAAGAGAAAAATAAGAAATTTCTCGCTTGAAAAATTCAACTTATTACATTTTTATATAATTTTATTATTTTGTTTGTTATGTATTATTTTTATTTTCATGTGGATTACATACAAATATTACCTTAGACATTACTGAAAACTAGGCTTATGTTATTTTATAGGTACCTCTTAAGAGTCTTTTAAGGATATATAAAAATATTTAAAAATATTTTTATATATCCTTAAAAGAGTCAAGCCATTCCTTTAAGTTGCTAACTTGACTATATACTTAGTTAATCTTACAAGTAAGCGAACAAAGCCGCGTGAAGGACGCTAGTATGAACATAAATCAGTGCTGGTAGTCAGTCACGTAAGTTAACACTTTTCAACTTTTGCAGTAGTTTTCAATCGAGCTAAGCTCCATTAGTTGCTCAGTGAAAAGTTTTATATAAAATTTCAATAACTATTTTAAATCTTTATGAAAAAAAGTTAGTTATTTATAAGCTTTATTTTGTAACATATTTTAGTAGTCTTATCCGTTATGTGACAATTATCATGGTAGCTAATGTCCAATTCATCTCGAAAGAATATCTATAATATTGTGTGCTTTATCGATCTTCAGGGAGAACCTTATTTCAATACACTAAGTTCGCCTTTCAGAAAAATTATGCATTGATTTGCGGAATTTAACGCCGCACCTTGCCTTACTATAGAGTTAGGATAGAGATAGAGGATTGTATGGAACCCACAACTTTCAAGTTTTCAGTCAGACATGATCTCACTGTGCCACGATGATCTCGATGGCTTCATTCAATTGATTATCTAAAATTTGATGATAGATAGAGAATACTTGCTAATTTCTCGCGAAGAAACAAAAGATAAACGATACAGCGTACTTCGTATTATGTCGTAATAGAAACTCCCATCTCATTTACTTTTTATATTGTTTACTTTTTTTATTGATTTTTATTCGCTTTGCCTGTCCCATTAATCAAGACTAGACCGAGGAGAACATCTTTTTCTCCACACATTTTTCAATTACTCAATGTCGTAACTAAGAAGAATAGAACATCGATTGAAATCAGGTGATATATCGTTTTATAGTTCTCGTAACGTAGATATTCTCTTCTAGTGATTGATATAAATATGTTGTATTTTGTAGAAGTTAGAGTTACTATTGCTAAATTGTATTCAATAACAGTGTCTTGACGATAGATTCTCCTGGCTATTGCAATACTAACATTAAAAAGAATTTAAACTTTTACACTTGCAGAACAAACTGTATTTTTCAATTTAATTATAACAAACTCGATGTTCTACTGAAATGAAAGGGCTAAATTATATGCAGATAAATATATAAAAAAAAATCTTGGGGTATTGCGTGTTCCGTGGCGGAACCCAACGCTCGCTGGGAAATAAAAATCTGAAATATTTTACTACATCGAGTAATAATCGAACCCATAGCGTTTACAGTCGCACGGTGGCTCTGTCCACGACAGCCTTAATATAATATGTAGTGGCCATCGTAACAGGGAGAAACAATGTCTATGAGTAAACGTAATCGTTATAGGTATATTCAATCTCCGCTCGTGGGAACGATTATATTTCAATTATTGCTATTATTTTCTCATATTGGTGGACAAAGCACAACGTTGAATTCTGCCACTGAACACACAATGTTTCGAACATAGAGCGGGAAGTGGAGAACAGAGTGTCTTAAAACAAGGTTCCTTCTACATACCTACTCTGATATGCATTAATAATCATGAAGCTGCTATAAAAGTATATGATCCTATTATGAATCATAGTTTACGTTACAATTGCTATTGTAATTGAAACATTTATTTTCTAATTGGCTTGACATGTTTGTAAGTAACTAGTCCGTATGTTAAATACATTTTCATTCGCATGATCAGATAAGTGTAGTAAATTATAAAATGCCTTGGAATATTGTCTTGAACTAATTAACATTACTTCCACGAAGTTAAGAAAATTGTCTGTTCGTGTTTTCATAGTTTACTTGTATAGATGGTAAATAGAATAAAGTAAAATTTAGTATATATAATTCAAAGTGTTTTTTTCCATAATTTTTTAATTAATAATCCATAGAGAACGAACATATACTTAACTTAAACATAAAAACGTGGACTATTATTTTTACTAGGATTTATTAAATAGAAGTTCATAATTCACAGGTGACAAAAAGTGTTTTCATTTCCTTTGTTATCAGCGGAGCTCCGTGAGCCTGAAAGTTCATAACCTGATCTAATTTCGCCTGCATTCAAATGTACTGCGCATGGAAATCTCTTCAAAAGCTCTTCTCTCTCTCTATTTTTCATAGTAATGCTTTGTATTGTAAAACGGGTCACGATCTACGATCGTGCGAGACAAAGCGATTTTATAGATGCGTGGGGCAGGTACTCGTATCTCAGGGTTTTACGGTTATTTCACGTACGTTCTTATAGTTTATATCCTATGTTGTGTGGATCTAGGTTTCCTATTATACTGATATTGGGAAAGCTAGATGGTTAGATTCACTAAAGAGCTTTTGAGGTGTTTACAGTTATCTTTTTTTTTATAAATAATAATTGTTATCATAGTTTATTCGTTTTTGGGGCCGTCGTGACGCAGGAGGAGCACGTGAGACTGCCAACATGAGTTGTGGATTCGATTTCCACTCGAGGGTATTAAACATTTGGTATTTCCATTTCTTCGTTCTGGTAACGAGGTAAAGCATGGAGAAAGTGGGAATGGAGGTATGTTAATACTGGGTTACCAGGTTCATGATATTTGAAACAGGACAATTGAAACTAATATGGACTTTTCTTTTTAAAAACTCATTCGGTACGTGGTCATAAATTGAAATAGATTTCCATAACTCTAGCTCCATTCTCTTTATGTTATTCTAGTATATAGAAGAAATGTGGTAACATTGTACTTTTCCTTTCATATTCATGCAATAATTGAATGGGTTTATCAAACGATCCTGTCGTATTCAACTAGAAAAATTAAGCGGTCAAAGCTTCCATTTAAAGTCTTGAAATTCTCTAGTAGAATAAATTGTATCGGTCTGAAGCTCCTTTGTGAGTTCAAAATGCTGGTGAGCTTTTGATCAAGCTTTTTTTTAATTACTTTTTATTATGACTCTTTGATGGTGTTTATTCATTTGTTTTATTTGTTCCAGGTAAGCTCATTATGCAATATTTAACGTCAATTATTATCAAAGGATGATTTTTAGAGATGATGGACCTAAAGAAATTGTGTAAGTTTTTTATAGCTATAAGAATAAGAAAAATCTATTTTTTATATTTTCGGTAAACTGTAGGAAATAAATCGGTAGAAATGTATAACATCCTTGAACAAAACGTATGATAATTCAACTCTAATCAATGGTTTTTAGTTTTACGCTGTTTCACGCACATAGCAGGATAGGCAGAGAGAACCTAGGGTGTAGACACTTCCGTTGCCCACAAATAAAAAGTCTTCTAAAGTACTGTTTATCATATTACCTGTGTATGAACATATATATGTACATATATATGTATACAATGGAATGCATATAGCCTACAAATACTTACAGTTAACTTCTATATAAAAACAAATACATTAATAAATAACGGAGCAGCTAAAGAACTTAACTGTTACAGTTAATTCCAAAATCGCCAACACTCGGGAATGCATTAATGTTTAAAAATAAACCTCGGCAAAGGGATCGGCAACATCAAAGGAGTCCGGCGGGTTTTTCCCCGTGACGTCACACGCCGGACAGACTAATTACCGCATCAAATATTCATATATGAAAGGCGTGATACGTTATTAAGTTCTTGATTTTCATAAAAATGTGATTTTCATTCTAATTAAGAGGATGAGGATGAGGACACGTTTCCCACGTGTGTGTGTAGAGCGTGTAAAAAATGTTTAAAATAAATGAGGAACTGCGAATGAGAATTACTTTTTTTCTCTCTATTTTGGAAGAAAATATGCTAACATTAACGTTTCATAATTTTTCTTGCAACTTTTGCTCGTAATAAGAAAATTTAAAACTAATTTAAATTGAAATTTATTTCACTAAAAATACGTTGTTGCTACATTTTTTACAATATACTTTTTTCCTCTGTTTCCATTCTCACGCCTCGCTTATCTGAAATCGTGTTAGACAGAGCGATCTTCTTGTCTTGACACTCAATTCCTTAAATTCCGTTCATTCAAACGATAATGCGTGCTGAATTTTACACCCGACCCCATTTTCCTCCGAATTGTCGAGGCACTGTGTGTTGAGTAGCGGAACTCAACGCCGCGCTTTGTCTCACTACCAGAATGAGGAATTGAAAATAATGAATATGATATTGCCACAAGTGAGAATCGAACTCCCAACCATCGCGTTTACAGTTGTTCGCTTGCCCCGTCCGTGTCGTCTTTTTATCAGTTTTTAGTAGTCCAACATACATATACTTATTATATTATAGTTATTTAGTAGTCATTTATCATATACGTATATAAATAGTTATCCTACAATCCATTAATAAAGCTATACTCGATTTCTCAATACATCAATCAAGGCAATGCTAATATGCTCTCGCTGTTGACTGTTCTTCCACGTTATTTCTTCATTATCCTTTATTAGATTATAGTCTTCATAATTTTAATATTATTAATATTTGCTTATTTGTGATATTTTTACGTTATTCTTTTGCGCAGCTTATTTTGAAAGCTTGGCATGGAAACTTAAATATTTTGTTTTTAAATAGTTTGTGTTTCCAAATTTGTGACAAGACAAAGCGCATCGTTGAGCGTCTTTATTGAACACAAAATCTCGAATTTGAACAAAACGGAAAGAAAGGATATTTAAAAATTAATTAGTAAGTTTTTTATACCTTTTAAAGCATGCATGAAAAAAGAAAGAATATATTCATAGAGTTAACTTTTCGAATCCTGCCAATAAAACCATATAATGAGACGCGTAATAATACGATCGGTAATGTTTTACTTATAGAATAACAAATATCCATAAAGTTTCATTAACAATATATGAAATTCTATAGAAATAAAGAATCCTTCAAAATGTGTATTCGTTAAAAAAAAGCTCTACGGCTGCGTTTATTACATTAAGCTCTCGCCCGGGATTACGGCTCCTACCACGTTACTTTTAAATGATAGTCTGTTTGTTGTTTTTAGTGTTTGAAACATAAGTGTAGAGTATATAGTATTTATTTTTTAAGACCTAGAGACGAGAGACGAAACTAGACAGAGGATAAACTATGTATCTTTTACAAGTCAGTGTAACTAGTCAACAAAACCATTAAACTATAAAGTGAAAAAATGTTTACTTACATCAGCACAAATAATATAAAAAAATTAAATCAGATAACAGTCCTAAAATAAAATTTTTTGAAAAATCTTGTTTATACTGTGTAGGGGCGCAGCTAGCTGCATCGACGGCCCGGGGAGGCATTTGCTCACCGGGCTTCGAGTGCATCGGACCTGTTCCAAACACTGTAAGATGATATGCTCTACATCCTATGTGCTGCTGCTTTTATCTTTCTGGTCAGCATGTTATCTATGTGGGCTGTGTGTTGGTATTGTCATAGCTATACCTCTTATCATCTGCTACAGCTGTAGGTCTATGAAATCTGGTTTTGTCTTCAATCGTCCCACTGTATTTGAATCTATGTAAAATGTAATTTTTCTTTGTTTGTTTTGCATGCATTTGTCTTCGTTGTTTGGTGTAATATGGTGGCAAATATTTTAATTAATTTGGTAATTTTTAGTTTCTCTTAATTCTCATTGGCTTTACATTCTTTGTCTTCTTATAAATATGATCTCAGAGTTAATTATTTATTCGAAAAACGCTTTAAAATGTATTTTACGAACTATTGTTCATTTATGCTGGAAAATTTCCGTTTAACAAATTTTAATTTATTATTGAAAAATGAAGTGGTCTTACTTTAATGGTAACAGTGTGTCTCCTATATTGCTTGTATGGAATTTTCCCTATGACTCATCGCTGCACAATTGACGTGAAATTATATTTTATATAAAATGGCTATAACGATTCTTGTTATAGCATGTGGTATTATTAAACGTATTACAATCGTAGTGTAGGGTAATAGAGAGTTAATTCTGATTATCTAACCGAGTGCACACGGTGATTGTTGGTTCAAATACAATTTTGGGAAATGTTTATGTTTACAATTACTCTTGTGCTACACAATGCTCTCGATAAGTTAGCAATGTCAACAAAGTTAGCTTTTGTGTCGAATTTTGATTTTGAAAACGTGCAAATTAAAGAAAAACAAATAAAACAATGAATGTGGTTCTTGACTTTTTATTCACATATTTAAGTCAAATTTAGCATACAAAAATCTAACATTGTTACTCCTAAAGCTTCCCGTCTTTGCCATTTGTCTTCAAGTGCATTCTGAACTCATTTTATTTCACTGCATTTCGCTTCCAACATGACGCGCGAAATCTTCACGATGGGGATTTCAGTATTGGTTCAACCATCTGGTAACAATTTCAATAATACCAATTCGTTTGTAAATTATCTTTGTTATAATATTGATTTTCGTTTGTTGTTCGTGTGATTATGATTTAGTTTCTTTTTTTGTTGCAAAAATGATTAAGAACATTATGATGTAGTGTGTGTAGTCATCTGTGAGCTTGAAACCCTCGGTGAAATGTATTATTTTGATTTATCTGCCTAGGCAAAATAAAACACAAATTTGAGAAGTCGCATGTTGATTTCCTTCAATCAATATGCGACTCCTCCAATGTGTTAACACATTCGATCGGAAAATGGGGAACGGAGTGTCTTGACACAAATTTCTCTCTGCATACTCTTCTTTGTGTAGAAAAGGGTGTATAATTAAAAAAAAGTTTAGGATTGAGGACCAAAATCAAAAAGCTAATAACGTATATTTAATAAGTTAAAATAAAAAAAGAATATTTTGATCTATAGCTCTATTTCTTATTTCGTTTAAGCACTAAAAAGTGTATAAAATGTTCATAAGGCAAATAAACACAAGAATTAAAAATGGCTGTTAATTTCAAATAAACCCATCGCCCGGCTAATGGCAGTAGGTCGCAAGTAATAAGTTTGTAACGTGCTAAAGTAATAAGTTGCTTTTGATTTATGACTTTGAGTATAGATCGTGCTCTAACGATCCGGGTACTTAAGTTTCGAAATTCTAACTCTGTTACTTTGATTTGACTTGCCGCTTACGTCTTGGGCGATGGTAAGATCCGTAACTTTAAATTGTGTAGTGTTAATTTCGTTCTATGTGTTGCCTTTTCTGGCAAATTATGTATGAATTTGTACATGATCAGTTATTAATATGAGAATAGATGGACGCTACTGCTTGAAAATAAAGTACTGAAAAAGGAAAAACAAGTTTATCCAATATTTTGAAATGCTCCATGCGTAGTTTTAACCTTTCTCTGCCAGTAGATAAAAAAACGATTATTCATTTGGGACTCGCAGCACTGCAGCAGTATTTGATTGCTCGTTTTTCTCTGTTTGGTTCATCATTTCAAATAATGTTTTGTTCTTTAGTAATAATTTTATTCCAAAAATTAGTTTTATATATAGAAATGATCGTTTTATTGGCTTTCATTTTAATAACAATATTGCTGTGATAAGAAAAAAACAATCCCTTTCACAAGCGAGTGCCATTTTGAAAATGTATATAGCCTATGTCACCACTACAATTCTGACAAGTTCAACGACACTTCACATGTCAAATACAGTCCAGCGGTTCGGCTATACGCAAATCACTACCGTAAAACATTACCGTCTTTCTGGCGTTGTCAAAACGGGTCAAAATTGTTCGTCCGTTCTTCTTGATTTACTATATATCAAAGTGATGTCCCAATAAAAACATAATTTTTCAAAATAAAAATTGAATCAGTGTGGTTTTAAAAGAATAAAAAAAATCAAAAACTTTAAATTTTTCAAAATATTTGTAACCCAAAAACATTTTCGTCAAAATCAAATATTTCAGTCTTGTCACGACAATTTACTTATCCTC
This sequence comes from Heliconius cydno galanthus, assembly GCA_036379175.1. Lineage (NCBI taxonomy): Eukaryota > Metazoa > Arthropoda > Insecta > Lepidoptera > Nymphalidae > Heliconius > Heliconius cydno. The sequence goes on from JAKRZM010000307.1 coordinate 503,388, forward strand.
GATCTTATATAAACTACTCAAAATTTCTGGTTAAACTAATTCAAAATTTTGTATAACCTTCGGGCTAAATTCATTATCTCTATATGATTCGTTAACAAATCAACTTAGACACCTGTTCTGCAGCTGTTAAAATTTGATTATAAACTACTTGTTAGTTGTTGTCGGTTATTTGAGACGTGCGCCTGATGCATTATCTCTTGGCCTATATTTCATCCACAATCTCATCTGGGTTAAAGTAAATCTGTGATAAAATAAAAACCTCACTGGAAATTGATACGGAAACAATTGTTCTATTGTTGTTTTCTCAAATTGAATTCGCTGTGTAATGTTTTCCTTTATTATTATTTGAGCTTTTTGTTTTAAATATTCGAAATGTGTCTAATTATGGCGTTACGTTTTGTTAATAATCGTTTAAAGTAATTGTCTTTTGTTTTTTTTTGTATGCAGCTCTTTGTTTATGTTAGTAGTTGATTATAATTAATTTCGTATTTCAATATTTGTTTAATGATAATGTGACTTATTTAAAATAATAAGTTCCGAATATTGCCCAAGACGGATTGATGAGGGTTCAAATCCCATACATAATTTAATTTATATCAACATTGAACGAAAGAATTTTTTATTAAGTTTGATTTGGTTTGTATTTAAAAATCATTTTTGAGCATAACATATGGGCTTGGATAGTTAGTTAAGTTGATGATAATGTAATTTTAAAATGTTAAACTTGTTTTAATTATATTAGACTCTATTAAGAAATTCGTCATTGACATTGAAAAATAAATTGTATAAATGTAATATTAAGTACAAATTATGTATATGTTTATAAACTATACTAATTAAAATTTTCTTCAGTATAAATAATTTATATTACGTTATTTATCAGAATTATAATATAAAGTAAGTGTAAATTTAACATAAAACATAATTAAACAAAAATCCGACATCTCAACAAAGATAAGAAATTCTTAACGGCGTATATTGATATAAAACTGGTTGTAAATAAATATCTTAAATGGACCAGGTGGGCTCGCGCATCTGCCCTTCTAAAGATACGAAGTATGTGCATAGCACGTGGGTAACTTGTATGCGTTTCGTTTTTTTTTTCATTTATTAAGAATACTTGCTTTAGTTTATCAAAATTTAAGAGGCTGTGTTATATTATATTATTGTAAAATTTATTTATATGCATTTTATTGGTATGCTTAACTAAATTATCTTTTGATTCCAATGTTCTTATATTTTTACATCCGTATTGTAATTTAAATTATATTTACATCGAATTGTTCTCATGGCGTCTAAGTAAAAATCAATAGGTGTTATTAGGTATCCTACGCCCATTTTCCAGTCTAGCGAGCCGATACCATAACAAAAGAGCGGGTCAACGCACTACGGATTACGATTTACGGACCACTTACTAAATCTATATGTTTAATTGAATTAGACAATTTTTGATATATGTGAAAGTGCAGTGCGAATATGCTACTCGATTTTGGATGTTGAGTTGTGTTTCAAGTTTTGATGCAAGCATATATTTATAGAACATCTGCTGTATTAAGACAACATTTTTTTGTTCTACAGATCTGTAATTTTTTACGTCAAATTCTTTTACATATTTGTGACTGTTAGACGTTTAAACCGAAAGGCAGCGTACATATTGTCTTACTAGGGAGGCAAGAAAATATAAAAATAAGAACCTTCATACTAGAATATGGAGAGAAAGAAAGAAGTGTAAGTATCTCTTGAGCAAAACCTTCGTAAAGTTAATTTTCGAAGGAAACGGACATGTGCCAAGACTTAGAAAGCTACGAGTGGCACACAAAATTGCACATCGACATTAATCATTGCTGACCAGAACTTTGGTATACGAGCTCTTTGGAATAACATTGTGTGTATTTTTAAGTACTGTTCTATTAGGTATAGGCGTGACTTTTTTAGGAAACATTTAAAAATTTCTACTATGTTAAAATTTTTGTAAGTTAAAAAATATTAGAAATATTATGATTTTTTTGTATTTTTTTAACTTTTATAATTTTTAGTGTAATGACGATACTAATATAACTTAGTATAGTAACATAAACGCACATTGTAACTTTAAATATCATAAGAGATGTCTTAAAAAAGACTTACTGGTGAGTTTCTTGGTGCTTCTTCGCACCAGCGGTCCTTTCGAAGCACCGGTAAATAAATAATTATTTGGATGAGGTATTTTTTTATTTTTCTCTTTGAAAATGCTTATTTTTTTAATCAGTTGTAGTCCGATGTACAAAAAACATTTTATTTTTTATAGGAGCAAAAGTCTTATTATCAGTATTTTGATTGATATAACCCTTAGAATAATGAGGAGTTTGCTATTGATATAGTAAACACATATCTTTTATAAGAATTATTGTAAACAATCAACATCGTGATGTTCAAATTAGCTTGAACCTAAAATGAAAGGTAAATGGCCGCCTTAATATGTTTTAACACGTAAATCATGATTACTCACAAGTCATACTTCTTAGTACAAATAAAGATATACCGTTTTGAAACATATTTTTTTTAAGCTTCACGCTGTATCAGCGCTGTGTAAGCAGCGAAACTCAACGCCGCTCTCCGCGTCGTTATCAGAGTGAGGAAATTAAATCCTCAAGTAGAAATCGAACCAAACAACCTGTCGCGTTTACAGTTAAAATGTGTGTTTTTATTACATTTTTGTTTCCTTAGATAGAAAAATATAATAACTCTCAAATATCGACCATATAGCTTCAAACACGATCAATTGACGAAACATTTTTTTATATAAATACAAAAATTTAAGAAAATTAAAAATTTCATTGCTTATAATTACATTAGTAATGTTTTTTATTACTAGTCTAATTATGCAATGAAATTTTTGAAAGATAAAGCAAACATTTGGCAACAATGTTAAAATAAATTGTTACGGCGGCGCTTTGAAACAACTCTGTGAGTTCCGCCCGACATGGTGAAAGTTTTTATACGTAGTTTAGCTGTGTACATTTAAATTCTGAAACTTTTTTCCATTTAGTCTGGGCTATAAAGTCTATAGTAATTTAACAGTCACGGCCTCTGGCGCTACTATTTTATTCAAAATTAAACCTTTTGTACAAAAATATTTCATGAACGCCAATTCGGTTAAAAGTATCGGTAGGTGTAATTATTTGCCATAGCGTTTTTTCGACAATTTCGAAGCTTATTGCGATTTTTTTGTAAATATTGACCAGAACTACAAAGATTTGTTTGAAACCTAGGTAACCTAGTGTTAATAATCTCCGTTCTCTCTTATAGATCACACAAGTACGCTGCTATGTTGCAACTAAATAATTTATTTTAATATATGTATCCATAGATAGACTATGTTATTATATTATTTTTATTGTAACTCACACATTCAATGGGAAGATATGTAATATGGTTTCGGCACAAAGGGCCCTCGTGACCTTCTTCGAATAAGTATTAATCATTTGCCAGAACTACGAGTACACGTGTTTTACATATTGTATTAAGGTACTTTGTTAGAAGTATCATAGTAGGTACATGGATGGGAATATTATTAGCCTTTACAGTGAATAAGCTTTACGCATGTTCCTTTATAGCAGAGTAGGCAGAGAGATCCTAGTGTCAAGAAATTCCGTTCTCTCGTTCACTTTTCTAACAAAACATTGAGTTTGAGTGGCGACATCGATATTTATTTTAGAGCAAGCATAAGTAATAAAATAATTTAAAGGTTAAAAAGTGTAAATTCAATTCCTATGTAATTTTATACAATAAATCTTGATTTAATATCGAGATTTTTAAAAGTTCATTTTTCACTTTCATTTCGTAGCAATTTATTATGTGTGGTTTAGTATGGTCTATAAATCACAGCGAGATTTGAAAACATTTATAGATTAGATCTTTTTCTTATTCTTCAGCTTCATGATGTATCACGAATGTAACAGTTAGGCAGAGGCAGTCTATTGTTAAGACACTCCGCTCTCCACTTTCTGCCCAATTCTGAAAGCATTATGTATTAAATAAAGAAGCTCACGACAGCACTTTGCCTCTACACCAAAGCGAAGAAAATGAAAATTCTCGACTGAGAATCGAACCCACAACCTTCCACGTTGACTGTCATACATTCGTGCCCCTTCGTCACGACTGGATTCAAAGATTAGATTTTTTCTCTATTAAATAAGAAAACAAATAAATTGCTGACTTAGCAATTACGGTGAATGAATGAAAATCGGATCAAAGTTATGAGAATTTTTGCTTACGAAAGTGTAAGATCGTGAAGCCGGATTTTAATATTCATCTTTGAGGATACTGAGCTTTGGAAAATTGTTAAATAAATTATATTAAGCCATATACCTACAGCCAAAGACGTTTCAACGCATTTCCCTTTTGAAATAAGATAAAATTTTTTTTTAATATATCTCTGAGATTATTATTGTACGTTTATTAATAAGATTTGAATGTAATTTATTACGAAAGACGAATTTAATTTATCAATTCAATTCTTTTCTTTCTTTTTCTAAACATACGTACTAATATCTAAAGTTCCATGACAAGATAACTTGTATTATTTTTAGATATTTTTTATATCTCCACTCATTGAGACAAATTCTTGCAAGATAGAAAGTATCCAGTAATCATTTTCTACTTACCGACCATTTTAGAGGCAATTGGAAAAACCCAACACCGCACTTTGTCTATATTTAATCGACAGTTCTTGGTAAAGATTTCTTTCTAGTAAGCGTTTGAAGTACGAAGATCGAAAGTGATACTAATGTCAGCTTATAAGGAGAACGACATGTGCTTTTTTGTGAAATGCATAAGTAAACTTAGTATCACGTATGAGATCATGTTCTTGTGAATATCTAGATCCTTTTGTACGTCAGTGATTGCTTCGATAAAGAAAAATAATGTATGTAGGATAATTTTGTATGTCATAATCGTATTTTAAACCTAATACAATAAATTAACAATACCCCCAGAATTCGACGGAAAATGAGAACGGAGTTTCTTAACACTAGGTTCCCTCAACCTAACTTGCTCCATGCGAGATGTAGCGTGAAGCTGAAAATAATACAGTAAATTACTCATGTTTTCAAGACTTTACCTAAACTTTAACAATAATTATTATTTTTTATATAATAATTATAATGTACTATACCATTTCTCCTTCCACTAATTAGCCTCACACAGCTACGCTAACCGCTATTTATGTTTCCTATGACACCAGCAAGGACCGCTCTGCGGATACTTGGCGCCGCTAAGTGTTATCTGTTTCCCTTCTCGCGTTACGTTTCGTTTATGTAAGTGGGCCTTAACTACCTGCAAACTTTGTAATGTTATTAGGTATTCATGATTTTTGTGTTATATAGCTCTAGCGGAATTGTAAATAATTATACTTAACAATCGCCTAATAAAAAAGGCTGTTTAATTTTTTATGAGTTAATTTTACGACAAAGGAATTGTTATTATTATAACTATTGATTTTTGTGCTCCAGTAAAAAAATTTTTAGAGTGATAGTAGTGATAGATCACTAAATTCTTTATGACAACTCATCGAACTACATATTTTATTCGTCTAAAAAATTTAATAATTTTTCATAATTCCTATATCTATGCTAGGAATATACTATGTAAATCAAACCTCTTCAAAATTAATAATCTCGTTCATTTAATAAATACGCTAATAAAAATCTATTTCAATATCAAAACAACATAAAACGGAACATATCTTTTACAATTCTTACTTATTATGAACAGTAACATAAAAGTCCATTCATTAAATAATGAAAACATGTTTAAGAGCTATACAAGTAGGCTTTAGTACTATAGTGTGACAAGGACAAAAATACTTTGCACTATAAGAAAGAAAAGGATAGATGTGGTCAGCGTAAATCACATTCAGTATGCCGCGAGCATGGAGTGAAACTGCGCTCCAGTCGTATTAGGAATGCGAGTAAAAGTGTATCCCGATACGTTTGTCCGGTGACCATTATATAGGTAGAAAATTAGGATAGTCTTGAGTTAAGAATCCATACCTATATTATAAATTCGAAAGTAACTCTGTCTGTCTGTCTGTCTGTCTTTTACGCAATCAGGACCAAACTGCTAATTTAATTGTGATAAAATACTCATATAGAGATACTTGAGGGTCTCGGGATGAACATAGGATACTTTTTTTTCTCATATTTGTAATATTATCGATATATACCAATATATTAATTTTTTTATTAATTTGATATGCAATTTATTCCGCCACGTTAATAACAACCGCAATTTGCAAAGTTTGTTGTTAGAAAACGTCACCCAAAATGCTTAACGTATCTCTCTATTGAAAACTGAAAATAATTTTAATAAATATTCGTATAGTTCAAGCGGGCGTAGCCGCGTTCGGGTCCACTAGTTAATAACAAAGACGCATAATAGACTTCAGTAACAAAAGATACTGAAAACTAGTAACGGGGCGTTAAGTTCCGCCACTCAACACAAACACGAAAATTGGGCGGAGAGTGGGAAACGATGTGTCTTAATACGATATTTTCTGCTTACGGTGTAATTATATTTAAGTATTAGTGGACCCGGACGCGGCTACGCCTGCTTGGACTATAAGAATATTTTAAAATTTTCGCGTCGGTCATACTCATACTATGCCGCCCGACGGCTAGGTCATTTCGAATCAGTGACATCTCCTTAATTATTTATTAGAATGTTATACAGCAAACTATAATTACATCTAGATAAAATGCTAAAAGTGACTGTTACATTTATTTTCATAAGGATCTCTCAGAATATCAAAATGTCGCGGTAACGGTTGCGTAGCGACGCGACGGTTGTTATTAACATGGTAGAATAAATTGCATGTCAAATAAGAAAGTACTTTAAAATATATTAGTATATTTGTGTAATGTAATGTTATATAGCCTATAGCACTTCTGAAGAATGCAGCTTTCATACAAAACAAAAACAATGTAAATCAGACCAGTAGATCCAGAGATCTTAGCGTTCAAACAAACAAACAAACAAACAAACAAACAAACAAACAAACTCTTCCGCTTTATTATATTAGTATAGATTTAGTATAATACCATAAGAAAATAGACATCAAGTGATTTACTTGGCCTTTGACACTAGGAAGAAATTACTCATAAAAACCTATGAGCTACTTCATCGAAATACAGGTTTACATATAAATACCTCATGCAACTTTTTTTTAAACAAACGGCTTGTTTTTTATTTAAAATGATTAGTACATCTAATATATTTAAAATTTAACATAGTATCGCATATTTCGTCAATGACGTATTAGCACTAAGGCAACGCAATCTAGTTTTGTAAATCTCTCTTTTTAAACATAGTTAACTTTTAAAAAGTGCTATTTGGTCATTGTAGCAATATTTATATTTGTTGGTCATCCTACAAACAACCGTATTCACAGAGTAACCCCTCGTAATTTTAGCTTCATTTTCACTTTAGATTTGCGACATGACGTGTGTATGATGCCATCTTGAGAACATTAAGATTTTACGTAATGTACGAGTAGATCGTTTACAATGTCCGGATATTGTTTGGGTGCGATACCTTAAATGTTTGTGTTCAAAATGATTAAAAACAGATTAAAATCATACAATATGTTTTTTTTATTATTGTTATATTACTAGGTAAAGTTTTCTGACAGTAACATATTCCTATTTTCTCGCTCTGGTAAGACGACAATGCGCAAAGTACCGCATTGTCACTTAAATTGGGCGGTGCATAGGGAACGAAGTATCTTAACACTAAGGCCCGTATCCCGCTGCCCGCGCGATCTTGAGAGCGATTTCACAGTTAAGAGGGTTTTATAAATGCGAACCTAAATTACCTCTGCCTAGCCTAAGTTTATTTGAAGCTCATAACGCGTAGTGCTGTGAGAGTCAAATATCAAGACATCAGAAATCTATTATCAGCTTCACGCTCTATCCCGCACACAGCAGGATAAGCATTAAGATTCTTCGGGACCCCACACACGCTTTTACCCATTTTGCACCATGACGGCCTAGTTATATATATTTTAATTAAATTAAACAGAAGGATATCAGATACATCCAGGGCTGTGTTCTAGTACAGCCTTCGTAAGTACGTTTGAAACAACGCGGAAATACCATAGGCTTTTCGTATTACAAGGGAGAGCGAAGTAAACCCGTTTAAAGTATGAAATATGAAATGTTGAGACTTTGTAAGCTTCGAGTATTTAAAATGGTGTTCATGTAAATAGCTATATGGATAAAGAGAGGTAATTATAATATTTTATAAGTAATTTAGTTAATAGTAGCTGCTTATAATAATTGTATTTTATTATATTATTATTATTATTATCGATTTGATACTTTAGTTACCGTACATTCGATTATAGACGTATTGCAAAAATCATATTACGTATTGCTACATAACGAAAAGCTACCGATATAAAAAATACAGCTCCAGTAAAAACAAACAAAATGAAACATCAGTCGATCAATACACATACCCATTGACGTTCAACAAAAATGATGATCTATAGAATATAAGTTAAAATAGATATTCAACAATACAAGAGTGGGTGGGCCGTGTAAAAATTTAAAGCATCACCGACCCAATTAATTATGGCCGCTCGGGCCCGTCATGATTGGCTTAGGGCTGTCGATTTTATGGGGCTCCTCGTAAATCTCCCGTTACGTTATGGGACTATAAAGGCCATATGGATTTGAAGGAATCAGTCGCTAATACTGTTTAAGTTTGAAGTTGATACCAACTGACCCTAGTAGAATTATGTTATTGCTTGAAATTTAATTATGGCTGTTGTGAATTTCAATATATCTATTTCGTACGTGAGGTACCTTACAATGTTCGGTGGAATAGTTATATTGTATACAATCACAAAAATTTGAATCTAGGAAACTATAATAATACTAGTATCATAAGTAGAAAAAAATGTTCTAATTTATTACTTGTAGATATTGCTTGGAATCCATAATAAATACCGATTCAAATCTGCATGAAAATTAGAGATTCTTCTAATTTCTGAAGTTAACAAGCAAAGGTGTTAATTAGCAGTCGATACAATCTACACAACATTATTGTGATGTCTCTGTAACGACAGAAGGGGGAAAATGTAAGAGTTTTCCTTGGCATCTTTTTATAAAGCTTATATTTTGTGAAAACCATTAAGGGACTAGTAAAAAATCCAAAAATCATAGTAGGTACTACAGTACTGTAGTAATCAATACTTCACAAACAGCCTCATTTTTTTTCCTTTAAATTGATGGTAATAAGCATGAAGATACAGAACTCCAGGCCTGTTGTCTCCGCTGTAATTTTAAATCATTCTCACGATTCACGCGTCATCGCACGGGATAATTTGTCCTTTTAACTTGATTTTATTACGGTAGGTATTGCGCATTTTTCCTTACTTTTTAACGACGTGAAATTTTGTTTTTAACAAAAATTCTAAATGTTTCATGGTTTAATGATTCTGGCAGCATATTTGATAATTGGATATTTTAATCTAAAAAATATCAATTAGTTATCAGAAAAAAACCTTAATTTAATAGCCTTACTATATTATTTTTATATATACAGGAACTAAATTATAACCAATATTAAACTGTAAACAAAGCCTCGGTACAAAGTAGTCGTTTGCCTACAAAATATTTTCCTAGTTCATCAATTTTCAAGTAGCGTTTTGTTTGGCGCGTGTCCAGCTCGAGCGGTGTGTACAAGTAACCGAGCACGTTCAGGGAAAATTACCTCGAACAGCTACTTCCGAAAGGGTTAAGTATTGCTGTAGTTTCATTAATTAATACCTTGCGTTCATCTAATTGTGTTTATATGTTTATTTTACTAAATAATAAGATATTATTATTATTAATAAATTATATCAGTTTCACAATGTATCTCTCATATAGCAGGGTAGATAAAGAATTTGAAATCAAGATACTTACTTCATCCTCCGTTAGTTATGTCTCTCGAATTCAGGACATTTCTATGTGAAGTGGTGGAACTCTAAAGCTATATTATAATAAAAATAATTCAATACTCCCAGAGAACCCTCAACCACCGTAACAGAGACACGCTGTTCCACTGAGCCACAAGTACCGACAATAATATTTGCACTTAACTATAGATCCTTATAATATAGTACATACTACAAATAAATATTATTTACAAATATACTAAGTTTGTGTAAAAATATGTACGCAAAAATCCCCTTTTTATCCTTTAAATTCCTCTATAACTTTTTAGGAATCCGTTTCAAACTTGCACATAAAAAACCTTCATTGTCTCGTAATCTTCTCAAAGTAATAAAATTTGATTGGAAGAATCGTATTTGCACCCGGAGGGGACAAAGTGAGTGATCGAAAATTAGATCAATAAATAAGCATAGGAGATGTATTACTATGCATATAATAAAATTGTAACTGATCGTTGTCGGTACATGGGAGATGAATGAGAAAAATCATTATTGGGGGCATTTTTATTTCATTTTTCTCGAATTAAACACCTACTTTAAAGTCTTAATGTTTTTTTTTCATTTAAGAGCCGATTGGAACTAAACAAACAATAATTGTTAAACGGAAATTTACCAAAATACGATGGTGAAAAGTACTGAAAATCTATTAAATAATTTGTGCTATTAGCGTGCACAACCACACAAAAACAGACAAAAATCTTCAAAATCATTGTTTTGAGGTTCTACTGAATTGATAAATGCCTTTTATAATAGGTTTTCCTCTTATATCTTATGTACAGATAGCGACCAGTTCTTTTTATCTATTGATTTTAAACATTCAACATAGAGTCAGTTAACGCAAACAAAATCCCGCTGAACATTTTAAAATTTTTTTTTGAGACTTTTATAATTGAATTAAGTCGAACCGGAAAAAGCTGAAAGCTATTGGTTTTAATATAACGTTGTTACAGGTTCATCGATGTGTAAATTGGGTTTAACTTTTATTACGTACATACAGAAATTTCGAGAGTGATCTTTGATTTAAAATGTTTATTTTGTTTGTAGTATTTTTTTTCTTTTATATTCTTTTCTTTGAGTTAATTTGGAAATTTTACAAATATAGGTACAGCTTTACGTTTCTTCCCCGCAAGGTAGGCAGAGAAGACTTACGTGGTTGCACTCCGTTTGCCATTTTCCGCTTAATTTTTAAGACATTTCTCGTAGATTGTCTGAACTGAACGCCGCAGTTTGTCTACCAGAACGAGGAAATATTACAATTAATGATATTCGGTTATAGAACATAACTTCAATCCCTTTAATGATTTGTATTCTACTTTAGCTCATTTATGAGTTATATTTGTTTACAACAATTGTGTAACATTTATGGCCACCATATCGTATAATACTTAAATCGCTTAGATAGTTATATCATTTCTCAACAAAAGCCGTCGACATCTTCATTAGACTTAAGGCCGTTGTCCTATTTTTCATATAACACAAATAGTTTACGCTCTATTAATCTGCATAATTTACAAGAGTAATAAACTTAAAGCTCGTCCCAATATTCCAGTTGATGTTGAACTAGTTTAAGATGGATCAGGAGAGGTTTGGGCCTTGTGTTGTGGTGCAATTGTTACAAAGTTTCAGGAAAAGAACTCGCGTCTCAGTTTTCAATAGTTAGGTGTTTTAATCCTAAAGTCAAATAATCATTTTTAAGGCCGTCACTAGAGGAAATGTAATATTTACTTAATGTTATATTTCCGTTTCTTCGATCTGGTATCGAGGTAAAAGCGCGGCGTTCCACACCTCACGTAATGCCTCCAGAATTTGGTGGAAAGTGGGGAAAGGAGTGTCTTAACACTAGGTTACCCTCTGCCTACCCAGTTGTGTGCGGGATATAGCGTGAAGCTAAAAAAAAAGTTAAAAATAATTTAAACCTACACATAGTTAAAAAAAAACTCTTGTTATTAACGTTATATTTCTACATTACTGTTTAAACTAACGTAAAAATATCACGAATACATTAAGGACCTGGTTATTTTATCTATGAAATCGCCAGAGCTGTGTAATGTATTCCGCACGCTTCTTATATTCTACGACTATATTTGTACATCTAGGATTAAAAAATAACATAAACATTGATCTGTTTACATACTGATGGCGCCATCTATTACCGACATAAAGTATTAATTTAACTGGGCAGTTGAAAGTACGATAGATCATTACAGATGGCGTTACTGACTCATATTTATATATTATAAAGAAATATCAATATTTGTTATATTTTTAAATTTCTTGTCTATATATTTTAAATAAATACTCGGTTACATATTTTAGTTTATATATAGAATAGAAGAGATAGAAAGCAACTGCACTACTTTAATAATTATTCATAAATTTTTTATATATAAAAAAAAGTATTTTTTAGATAGGTAACCTAAATTAAAATGATACTTTGTCATTAGTTTCCAACCTAATAATAAATAAGTTTATGTTGTATCCCACGGTGTATCCAAATAGAACGGAACACAAAACCTTCGCCTCGTCCGTTGTCATCACTCTCCTCATCCATAACTTTCGTTATTTGGCTAATTTAATTTATTGCAATAATTACATGCTGTATTTACTGTATGTTCATTTTATAATTACATAGTACCTACTTAAAAGTTTATCACAACAGTAAATTGAAGCAAGATGGAGTGTCCAAAAATACACGACTGAATAAAACACGACCACATGTACAATGGAAAATATTTAGATTTAATATTTTAATTACGCAATAAACGTTAAGGAGGTTGTTTAGGCTTTACATACTTAAACAAAAATCTCTTTAAGTTCAGAAAATCTCATTAAGTATGTAGTTTCTTCTCTACCTTATAGAGAAAAATATATCAACATTTACTAAGTTTTGGGGAAAGTTTTGCTCCAGAAACTTTTTATTTGAAACCAAGTAGAACCCACATAAAATGTAAAAGTTTAAGCAAGTCGAGTTAGTAAACTTTAATCGTTATGTTTATCATTTTTATATATCTAAATATGTATTTAAATATTCAATTTTTTTTACATTAATGCAGAATAATTATACCTGCCGCGCTCCACAAGCTTTACAACGACGGGACGATGGAAAATGAGATAAAATCACTCATATTTTCGTTATGGTTAGATTTTATTTAATTTTAACGCTTTTAAAGTGACAAGACCCTCCGTTCTTTATTGACTTAGAGACATTACGTGTTTTGAGTGGTGAAACCAAACGCCGCGCTTAACGTTTACGCCGTGTAACGTTTTACTTAAGCGCCACTGTCATCCAGTGCATCATGAGGGAACAGACTTCACGACGGAACTGAGACCTATTTAAAGTAGCGAGGCATTAAAATCTTTAAGTACATTGTTTATTGTTCATGAGATATTATTACCTTTTTATGTTTTTTGCTTATTTAAGCTGTATTATGTAAGTAAAAGAAAAATGCCTTATAAATCTGTCTCATAAGTACTCAACGTGCGAGACAGGTAACGCCATCTAGATTGATTAATCGAATTTAATATTTAATACTTCACAAATATTATATTCATATGTAATTATTATTTCTGCTATCTTAAATCTTTAATATGTCTGCCAGTTTTTCTGGTGACTTTTCAATGTTTAACGATAACCCAAAACTTTATAGGATTCTACTAATAGGATTGAATCCGATCGATTTTAATTACACAAATGTAGAATACGTATAGTACGTATTTATTATATATACGATTTTTCCCGGTACGATCCTGTATATAACGGAGTCTACAGTGATTAGTAATAAGACTAAGACAATGTCTCGTGTTCAGTGTTTGCCAGAACTCAACCACGCCCAATATTTGATATTTAAAAAAATATTTACAGATATAATAAACTAGAATTAATCAATTCTATTTATGAATAGAAATAAAAAAATTAAAGGCAGTTTTAAATAATTTATTAGTGTATTTATTGCCGTAATACTTTATGAAGCGTGGATTTTTATTTCGCAAAGTAAGTGGTGTTTAATCTTCGCCATCTACATGTTCATATTACAGGTGTAATTGCTTACTTCAAGAAAATTCTTTAGTGTCATATAATAATTGCTATGTATGTACACAATTATCTTAATTATAAAGTCATATAAATTCATTTAAGATTCAGCTTTGTCACTATTTTTAAAACATTTGCTATTTTATCGCTTCGCTTGTTATATAATATGGTAAATTTAAATTTCTGAAGGACCTGTTGTTTTCAAACTTTCAAATTATGATTAAATATGAAAATATTAGGATAAAATTAACATTTCACTTTGTCTAAAATTATTTGTGTAATGTATAATTATAAAAATATGCTTAACTTCATGTAAATAGTGTAGCTGTAATGTGATAAAATCAATACATACGTACTATTTTAACTCAATAAGGCTAATAATGTTGACTTCGTGTCCGAAAAACAAATCCTTTATGTTTCTTAAGAAAAATCAGCGAGGCCTCTCTCATTTAATTGTATCTGACTTCTTTCTAAATATTACTATTTATTGTTTCTCCGCACGCTCCGCTACGTTTCACATATCTTTATTGTGTAATCAATAACCGTTCCCTTTAACACTATACCAGGAGAATTACAATTTCTAATTAATTGTAGATTCCAAATCCCAATGGTACTAAAATTTGAAATTTTAACACCATTGAGATTTGAATATACAACTAGTACGAATAAATAATTAATTTAAAGTTTACATTAAAAACAAATTAAAATAGGTACCTGTCCACCATTGCTCCCGGGAGCGGCTAATTGGAAACACCACGTGTAACTGAAAATTTCATTTAGCACGACTAACAAAGGTGAATTAAAACGCTCCCCCCGTTCCTTTTGTAGCTGATATACGCTACTGAATTGAATTTACCTTACATACGATACGTGTCGGGATTCTTTCTGGGGCATGTAATTAACTGGATTCCGAAGGTGTGCTATATGAAGTGGATACAATCGAGAGAGTGTCGTTTTTACGACTATTTAGGTGTTTAGATGATTGTTTAGTGATTTGTTCGGATTAGGGTTGATATCCTAATTATTAGTGTTAAAATAAAAAAGGATATTTAAATTTGAAAATTACCTCAAAAATAGCATAACATTAGAAATAAAACATTAGAAATAAACGTTAAATTATCTTGTTTTATACATTCTATATACATTCTATAAACATTCTATAAATTGATATAACATAACTCAAACATTAAACTAGTTTAAGATAGAAGATAAGATATCAAAATTACCACAAATAAAAACAAATAAGAATAAAACACATACTTATGTGATCAAAAATTCAATTTAGCTCGTCTTCCACTTCTCGAGACTACACAGATAAATCCATGACGCATCGAAGTAATCTACATAATTGTACACCAGGTGTTCTCGCTGTCATTGTTTTTAAAACGACTCGATTACTCAAAAGATAACAGCGTGATACGGAAACGCTACTGAAACTGATATTTTCATTTATCTTACTTTATAATTGTTGGCCATTTTTTTTTAATTATCACCCGGTTAATATTAATATTTAAGATAATATGGTTTCTTTGTTTTATAAATTTAAAGTTCTCGTTCTCCTTTTGTTGAAAATTAACATTGTTTTATTTTAATGAACATAATAATTTAAAAACATATTAAATAGTATGCCAAGTTTGTATCAAGTTATACAATTGGCAAGTATACTTGTGCAGCATTTGGAGTAGACACAGGCTTCTATAGTAAATCAATCCTCTGCCTCACTAGCGCTCACATAATTTAGGTCAAGCACAACAAACCATTAATAATGTAACAATAGAGAAATTTCTGTTTTCATACATTTGTATATATGAGAATGGGACGAAATCTCTATTTTCACAAAACAAATAAAGAGAACAATTTCAGTTATTTATGCCCCTATATTAACATAGCTGCCGAGTTTGCGACTTCATACAACAGTAGTTTATGAACAAAATATTCAACATTCCCATACCAATTCTTTCAGCACTAAAAGAATGATATATTGTTTCAGATGCCTGCAATGTAGCGAGCCTCCAGATCATAGTTGAGTGAAGTGTCGATAATAGTGCGGTACTCTCATGCCAAATTGAAAATGCGTGAACGCCATTGGCCTATTCTGAAATAAGTGATGTGCTGTGTCGATCGATAGCCGTTAAAATGGCGACCATGGATTTGACCAATGAGGTCGTACGACTTCGGGCGGAGTTGGAGAAGGTGTCGACGGAGAGGGACATGCTTCTCTGTGAAGTCTCCAATCTGAGGAGGGAATTGGAACTGAGTGAGCTAAAGCACTTACAAGATGACAGGTTAGTGAAGAAAGACAAATACTAAACTTTAACCTTTTCCTAATGTTTTAAAATATATTATTGTCTGTAATACTTAAAACAGTAACAAAATAAAATAGGAATATTAATATCTAAAATAAATGTATTTCCTTTATACAAAAGATTTATAGACACTGAAGCGTACTCACTGTACGAGTACATGTTACTACTTTGGCATTTTACGACTTTTTTCTCGTGTTACTTTTGATCTCACAAAGGAATCATGGTTTCATGAATACTCATTTCTTGTACTTGCGAACCTTTGTATATTTATATTACTACTTCTATTTTATTATTCGCTACTATAATAATAAATATGTAAGGATGTTCACTTGTTTCTATTAAAGACAATGCCTTACTTTATTATTTTCTAGCTATAGCATTCGAGCGTGCCAGTCGAGCAAAACTGCGCCAAACACTAAATAGACAATTTTAAACGGCGTAAAGTAGAAAATAACAGCCAGCACAATACTTAGGCAGATGATATAGCGCTTTCCGACATAATTAGTAAGTTTCTAGACTTGTCGCCAACTAGCTTTAGTATGTGCCTACGCTGTGGTTAAAAAGTTGATTATACCTATTTATATGTGTGTTTATAAATTATATCCCCCATAAAATATTTTTACTATTAATATAGTTCATAATATATTAATTTCAATTTACTTAAAAATTGAAAAAAAACATTGTAGCTAGTGAGATCTTTACAGTACCTACCACTATTTAAAACAACGATTGTTCACCAGTACGTAAACGTACTTAATATATTTTTTATTTAAACAAAAGAATTTATACTGAAAAACGATACTTACATAAATGTATGTAAATGTTCTAAATGTCTATAAATGCACATAAAACAAAAGGGCGCCTCCGTGTTGCGTCCCTTATAAGGCTCAACAATTGTACCTCTCATGATGTGCTATCTTGTGGTGTAAGTTATAAGATTTCGTTACAGTTTTCTGTAACTGAAGTCTATTTGTAACTAATTAAAACGAAATATTTGCAAAGAAGCGAGGTGGGCACTTGAAGCTTTTGAATAGAAAACATTTAACATCTATTCCCTTTTAATGTTTAACATGTCACTTTTTTTATCTTTTTGAAAATGATTCAATAAATTGATCCTTGTATTATTAACAACATCTCTACAAAAGACGATCATCAAAATAATTGTGCCATAATTTACTCGTAAATAACAGAAGCTCTCGCTGAATACAAAAACAACATGGCCTATTAAAAGAAAATTAATATAAATTTCCATTTGTATGAAATTTCCTTTCTCATCTTGTACCATTATATCGGCACCCCTATTCCCATTGTTCGTCGTGATGCCAACGTCAGTATCGTCAGACATCTTAGTTCCTGACACGCCAAGAGACTGTGATGATGTCAGAATACGGCCTCGAAATGTTTTCACATATTTTTGGGGGGTCGTTAGTGGTAGAGGATTGTTAGTATGTTGTACCTAGTACCTACTTCTGCTTTGTTAGCTGCAAGTTTTGAGTGGTTTATTGTTTTGTATGCTTTTGGTGCATGGATGCAAGGGGGCCATAATACCTAAGTGCCCTCAAACAGTCAACCTCACCTGCCCGTGGTGCATCCTGCTGATCTACGAACGAGGCTCTGACGACCGAACGGTGGCGGTATAACCATCCAATCAGCCAGGCTTCAAATTAGGCTGGTGACGGGCAGCAGCGTCACCAGTGCAAGGGGGCCCGACCCTGCGCTCGCCAACACGCCCTTGCCTAGCGTGGCGAGTATGGGCAACACTTCCCATGTCAGCACACCGAAAGAAACGGCCCTCAGTTCCCGGTGGCCCTGCTATTCCCGACCATCGTGGTGACGGTCGTGGTCACGGCGGGGCAGAGGGTGCAAAGAATCTCCGGGTAGGATCCGGTCACCACACATACCACCAACTACATTTGGCTACATATAATGTTCGTT